>VDFB02118665.1:0-26322 GCA_007258455.2 Sequoia sempervirens
ACTAAAAATAGGAAGTGTCAGAAAAGGTCAGATGGAGATGCATGTTACACCATTTTGAAGCTCTCTGAAAACCCAGAAAAACCTAGAAACCTTTCTCGCATGCAAAGTATCTGCCAGAAATGCATGTCATTTTCTTGTCATGCATCTGAAGCTCTCCAAAAACCCAGAAAGCTCCACCAGACATGTATCAAAAACTCTCACATACAAACCTTCAAAAGCTCATCTGAAACCTCCTACAAAATAGGAAACCCTAATCTGCACTTATGACTAACCTACGGGCCTCCGGAAATAGGCTATCAATCACAGAAGAGCATATGGCTAAAATGGGGACATTACAGTCTGCCTTTCCCAAAATTGTTTGTCCTCAAGCAATGCCATTACACTCCAAACTGATCCCACCAAAACATATAGGATCCTAGGGTCCCATGTTCATCTCTAAAAAGACCCACCATGCTAATGTTGCACCACTCTGATCACACAAATAAAGCCAATGTACTAGAATTGCACTAACCTTCCCAACAACCACAAAAAGTTAACATGCATGGAATTCAATTTGGAAATCATGGAAGGATTGAAGATAAATCCCTGCAGCATCACACACCCAACAGACTCTGAGGAGTAATCAACTACCTCGCCAATGACTTACACCAACTTGAGCACAAAGAAAAATAGTCTAATAATCTCATCAACACATCTCCTCAAAGCATCAAATAGAGTCAGGACAACAAAAGTGACTCCATCAAGGCTATTTGCAAAGGAAAAAACAGCTCTTTGCAAAGTCATGGCAGCCTCATCCTCAAAACTCTTCAAGGATGTATAATGCCTTCTTAGATGAATATGGACATATTCAAGAAGACACTTGAAAACTTCCACAACTCCCTCCAAAAATCTCAAAATGATGAACCCAAACAATCCATGATTTGCTGCCTCAAGCATGAGTACCAAGGAATGAGCGTGGGTAACTACTGGAAGGAACTCGAACTCCAACAAAAATTTGATTCTGATCAGTTCGAGCCACCCTTTTTCCAATTTGAAGCCAAAAATCATCTCTAGAAAGAGATTGTGAAGTGAAAATATGAGTGTACCAACTGCCCACCAAGTAAAAAATGAATGACTCAACATCATATTTAAGAGAAATCAACATGCAAGGAAATGAAAAACTGCTGCAATACTGAAAATCCACATTCATTTTGACCAATCTGCTCAAAAACAAAGCTAGAAACACCCACTCTAAAAGATCCATCACAACAAAGAACCATTCTTTGCTCCAATTTCCTCTTCGAACCTCCAATTGATGATCAGAAATAATCATCAAATGGCTGATAGAAGGTAACAACACCCATAGAACTGAAAATTTGACGCTTATCACTCCAGCATACCTTCTTTCCACACATAATGATCTTCATCAAAACATGTTGAAAATCCCATACTTGGATAATCAACCATAGAAATTTTCCAATACACCAGAATAGATTCTCTTCATGATTCCAAATGTTAGGTAGAGACAAAAGCGATCTCCAAAATCTGGTGTCAAAGATGGGAAAGTCATCATGAATCAACACTTCCCAAATGGAGATTGAATCCTCTATACCTCTTATGCATTCACTTACAAGAAAGCTTGGAGGATTATCAATCATCGAGTGTAACCTATCCTCACATTCTCTGAGATGTTTGAAATCAGCCAGTGGGCATTCTCTAACATGCCATTTGTTGATTCAAGCTCAAGAGTAAGCTTATCAACCTTTCTCTCACTTCCATGGATTGCACCAATGGTCTTCTTTGCGAGTTCGTAAGCGTAATCCCGATCTTTAATCCAGCATAGATACTTTGATTTCATAATCTTTAAGGAGTCTTTAATAAATTGCAGGTTAAAGAGAGTGATTCCAGCCCTAACTCCTTACTGTCTCTCTTCAATCAAACTATGTGAGCAGTCAAATCTGAATAGGGCTTGCACCTCATCTTCAATGAATATCAAGAATTGACTTTCCCACTCATAAATGTGCGAGGATGGTGAGCTGCTAATGGGCTGCATATCAAAATCAAAACTTTGTTTCTTGTCTTCGCTGTCCTCATAGCTGCTCCAAGACTCTTGTCTTTCACCATCCACTAGCTGAAAATACTCAAGGTCATGAAGAGGATCAGATTCTCCCAATTCTCCGGGCCTTTGTTTACAATCAGCTTCATGATGTGGTAAATCTGATTTGAATTTGATAACCTCTTTAAACTTTTCATCATCAAGGGCCCTGTGGTCTTCAAGCTTTATTTCCCCTTCACCATCTCCTTGATTATATGCTAAAGAAGATCCCAACTTGATCAATGAGTCATTATTGATTGCAGTCCCGAAAAAATTTAGCAACAACAAACTCTTCCTTAGTGGCTGCAATCATCTTAAAGGGTTCATTGTGGAGCTTTCCCATGCAAGCTACTTTGTCAAAGACATCTTCTCCTCCAAAGGCCATCTCATAGCTTGCAATGAAATCAAATTTTGTACTTTATTGGGATCAAAGGGAAATTTATCCCATACAAGTTCCTTGTCAACATTAGACGCCTTCACACCCAGATCCCAAATGTTGAAGGCTGATTATTTTAATCAAAAGGAAAATGCCCTTCGTACTTCTCTTGGAGTGGTGACTCTTTGAATGAGACACCTCCCAACTCACCAAAACTGATATCTTCACAAATATCTTTATCCAAGAGCTTAGTTTGATGATCAAACTCAAAACCACCTAAATCTCCATTATTATAATGAAGTAAGGAATCATCACTGTTAGCTGGTTTGAAGATTATATCCTTCTTACCTTCAATAAACCCATCATGTGAAGGTATTACTGATTTCTTCATTATTTGTCACAAGCATACCAAGGAGGTCTTCCTGATTACTTGTCATAGACTCTTCATGTGTATTCAAAACTGATGTTGCCTCATTGCACTCATCCTTAGCATGTGCAAACAAATGCATATCAATAGGTTCATCCTGAGAATCCACCATAGAATCGTTGAGAAACAACATTTTATTCTCGTTTTTTGCATTAATGACCACCTCATTTTTCTGCTTTGTCTTCTTCAAGTGTGGCTTCAATTTTCCCTCACACTGTTTGAACAAATCTTTTATCAACATACCAGTAGTAGAAGAATTCTTTCCTTCTTGTTGATGAATGTTCAGCAAAAAATATAAGACGGATTTTGGAATGTCATCCATCTCATTGACAGTTAAAACTAAAATATTTTTCATTGCTGCAACTACATCCTCCTCTTGTTCACTCCAAGTTGAAATGAAGAGGTAATGGATCAAATAATATATTCGATCTTGCATATCCAAATCTACCAGCAACATACTTGTTTTGAGTTCTGAAAAGATCTTCAGTATAGCAGCTCTTCTGGAGTACTGATTACTATCAATTTCATCAAGATCTTGAAAGCTTTCCACGATCATATGAAGAACTCTCTTCATAATTTTATCATCATAGGGCACCAAGGGTGCCAATATCCTCATCACTTCACTGAGACATGAAGTAACCGGCAGATTGATTTCTTCGTCTGGGTGCCTCAACCAATAAGGATGTTTCAGAGAGGTCATTGCAGGCGTTAATGTTGTTTTAATTAACATTGAAGGTGATTGCTTCACCTGACTCAAACATTGTTCCAAAGTAAGAAGTATTCTTACTTCTTCTTCCCTTGTCTGACATTCTTTAATGAGCCTTGTTCCTGCGGTGTGAAGTGACCTTGCAAAACTCTTTTCTTCTTCAGAAGCCATGGTTAAATCAGATAGCTCACGACTTCTAAACTTCAGAATATGTATCATCTTCAGGAACTTCTGAAAACTTAAATTGAGTTATGTTCTAACCTCTGATGTAGTATCGGTTTTCCTTGTCTCTCATTTGACAACTGAAGCGCTGAACTCGCAGGATGGCAGGAAACCAGACTCTAATACCACTGTAATATTCCCCCTTAATTATTTCCCAATTTTATTAGAACAAGACCAACACAAACACCAATGATTAGCATTAGCTCCAAAGATAACTCACTTGAAAGGTAACCCTTCACCAAGAATGTTCACCAAGATCCCAAAGTGGGCGAGGTGATAGCATATGGTGTCAGGGATTGTTAGCAACTAGAAAGAAATACAATGCTTGCTAGGCGGCTAGCCGGCCATGAAATAAAAGTAAATGCTGGAAATACAAAGTAGGTGGATAACCGACTGTGTAAGCTCTACCACTTATTCAGTGGGAGTGATTATTACAAATTATAAGGCGACAAGCCAACCATGAATCCTCACTACCACTTGTTCAGTGGGGGGAATTTATTAAACTTAAAGTGTTGGAAATTAAAATGCTTCAACCACTTATCTAGTGGGAGCTTAAAACAAAAATAAATTGCAGCAAATAAAATGACTGTTAGTACTACTAACCAGCCTTACAAAGATGGAGTTTTCAGCTGCAAATTCATAGAAATATGCTTCCCAAAACCACAAATAGTTAGAGTAAATAGCCTCTAACAATTACAACATAAGAATGATATGAAATTAAGCTCAAACCAGCATTATAATGAAACTAAACAAGTCTGATCAGAAACATTAAGTACAGAAAATCAAAATAGCAACATAAGAATTCACCAGAATGCTCATAACTTGCTCCAAACTTCTCCGTTTGATGTGAAACTGAAAGCAAATGAGAGCTAGAAGCTGGGCGACCCAATACAAGCCAAGAAACTCCTCCAAATGGCAATGAATTATTTGTGCAGCTACCCGATTACAGATTTAAAATGAAGTAAAACCTCTTTTTTTTTTTATTCAAGGGGTAAGCAGCTTTTGACGAATATAGGCAGGATACAACCATTCAATAATACCACTAGCGGGGTTGAACCTTAGTGGCAAGAACAACAATGCCACCTATAAACCATCACACCATGCCAATACGGCAATGATAAAACCCTCTTGTCTAGGGCGACCTGCTTTAGAAAAATGGAGACTTCATAATAAAATCTGAAACTTGATGAAAGGGGGCGCCCAAGGTAGGAAAGATGATTGCTTAAATACCCAAAACCAAATAAAATTCACACAAAGCTGTGAATGAAAATGAGTTACAGCCATACAAAAACCAACAACCTTAAAATCAGATTATACAACAACAATCTGAATTCGAAAATCAGAATTAAACTCAATTTGCACTCTTGGATGAAGCACAGTCTTCAGAATCCAACTAGGTACTGTCTTGCAAGTACGAAACTGAATGGATGGAGCTAGGAGGTATGCTTTCCTCGAAAGCGAGAGCTCTGAATTCATTTCAACAGCATTTTTATACAATAAACCATAATGAATGCAAATGAATGAGCAAAGGCCTATATAAATAGCGCATTGGAGAGACCTTTCAACTTCCACTTTTTTCCTCCAAAAGGGACGCCCAAGCTTCTTGAAATATTTTTAATTTTTAAAACACTTATTGCTCCTTCACTTTAGGCGTCCAAGGTAAATGGGCCACAAAACATTATAAAATATTAATAATACTTCTCATGTGGCGTCCCACTTAAAAGCCCACCTTTAAGAACAACATTAAGTCATTATACTAGGCCGAGGGGGCCAAAAAGGTAATAAAATATTAAATGACTTAAATGAACCTTTTCACCATAATGAGCCTCAAAAATGCTAAAAGCCTCGTATACCCAAACTGCCTTGCCTGAAATAGAAAGGACTTTGAACTGCTGAACTGCTGCCAACTGGAGCACTACCAAAAATAGAAAGATGACTGGAGATGACTAAGCTGTTGCTAGGATGACACTGCCATAAATAGAACTTACCAAAAATAGCAAATTGTTATAAATAGTAAGTGTTCCCAAACGCCATTTGAGCACAAACTGGGCAACCGTCGTGACTTACTAAAAATAGTAAGTGCCTGGAAAGGTTGTCAGATGGAGATGCATGTTAAACCATTCTGAAGCTGTCTGAAAACCCAAAAAAACCCATAAACCTTTCTTGCATGCAAGGTATCTGCCAAAAATCCATGTCATTTTTTTGTCATGCATGTTACCTCATCCTGAAGCTCTCCAAAAACCCAGAAAGCTCCACTAGACATGCATCAAAAACTCTCACATGCAAACCTTCGAAACCTCCTATAAAATAGGAAACCCTAATTTGCACTTCTTACTAGCCTACGGGCCTTTGGAAATAGGCTATCAATCACAAAAGAGCGTATGGCTAAAATGGGGACATTACAACAGTTTGCAGTGTTTAGCTCTCTAGACCATTAGCATTTTCAGAGGCGATGTTATTCAGAGGTTTTTGGCTTTGTTTTGATGCATTTACTATTTATAGTAAGTCAGTTGTGTGCTAGAGGCCAACCTTACTATTTTTGGTAAGGCACCTGAATGAGCAGTGGTTTCAGTAAATTACCTCCTAGCGCTGTCAATTTCAGTAAGCGATGATTATTTTTGGAGTTATGACGTTTTAATTATTAATAAAGTAATACTTTATTAATAATTAATTATAAATTGATTATATTAATGATATAAGTTGACTTTATTAAAGGAGGGGTCATTAATGTTATAAAATCAAATTATAAAAGTGACCTTTTGAGTGCCCATTTAATGAAATATAATAAAGTCACTTTAAAAAGAAAATGATTAATATATTTTAATATTTCAAAAGCACATTGGGAGTTGTGCTTTCTACATGGTGGTATAAAAAAGCATCAAAAGCAAATGAAAGATCATTCTGGAATCATTTGACACTTTGCTCTTTAAAGATTTCTTGAGGAGAAGAGGAAAACCAGGGTTTTCTGCATTCTTGGATCTTGGAGAGCATAGCATCTTCATGATTCTGCTTCCTGAGGGCGTGAGAGATAATCTGCAGGTCGCATATAGAGGTGGCTACAGCCAGTGGTCACATTTGAGAAAATCGGTGAAGTTATTTCAAGGGTTTGAAGAGATTAATCACTCAAGTTCAGAGATATCTGCTGTAAGGAATTTATTGCTGATTACACACCTTTGCAGCCACGTGGAAGTCAATTCAAGAGGCTGTACAGTCCACTCTCGGTCCTGGCCGTACAGTCCCAGCAAGCTATATACTACCAGTTTCGGCATGTGAAGTTCTTGAGGGAATCGATTGGGTCTTGGGCCTCCATTCTCTACCTCCCTCGGTGTATAACTCCTAGCATTAGCTGGGCAACGTTTTCAAAGAGGAGAGACCTGTATTTGCTGATAGGCGTCCATATTTGAGAGCTATCTATTTGCTGATCTGTATTTCCAGAGTTTGCACTTATGTTGCTTGGACACCGGGTATGGAAGCATTATAGTTTTCAAGCAAAGTTGATTGATGTGCAAAGTAATAGTGATCCAATTAGAATAAACTTATTGTATTTGCAAACCATTGTAAATCTGATTTGAAAAAGAAAATATAAGGGTTTGCTACAGCAGTTCTTAAATTTTCCATAGTTATTCAATATTTCTCTTCATTGCAATTATATGTATTTTCTTTATAATTCCTGGCAAACTATATCTTTAAATTATTTGAAAATCATTCAAAGAGCATAAACTCAGAAAACCAATAATCAAACAAGGCAGAAAATTTCAGTTAGTTAGTGTCCACCTGGGGTGGGACATTACATCAATATAGTGGAATGACATACAGAGACTTACAGATTGCAAATATTTTCTAAAACATGTTTCTATAATGAAGAATGCAAACTGAGCATCATGTAAAAATGTGCCTTCAATCTAACAATCCAAAAGACACTTACGGCTGAAATCCAACTGATATAAGACCTATGATTGCCTAAATCAGCAAACCTGTTTATAGATGAAGTGCAAAGATGATATATACTACGAACTAATTCATATGCAAGCAAGAAATAACTATTTCTATGCTTCAAGACAAATTTTGAGATTGAAATCAAACTTTTAAAGGCCTACGTTGGTAATTTTATGTTTGAATGATATGAAACAACAATGCAGATAGCAAATGACCTATGTGATGCTTCAATTCAGTTTTTGAAATCAAAGTCAGCTGAAACTAGAGTTATGAATGCACAAGAGCAGCAGATTTGTCTTTACCCGATGAATTGAAATATTGTGAAGTGCAATACAAAAAAATTACAAGCAATATGCATGCTTCTCGATGCTTAAAACTAGTTTACCACAACTGAAATCAAACCATCAAAGTTCAAAACAATATTTTGACTCTAAATGCTCTAAATCAACTTCTAGGACTGTAATGGATTTAAATCTGAACTATAGGTGACTGAGAACATAAAACTGGACTCTAAAAAATGATGCGATATGCAATATGGGAGCAATAGAATCAAGGTATGGCCAATATGATGCCTAAAACTGTTTAATCTAAAAATCAGACCTTAGAAGCTCTCAAGTGACAGCTTTGACATAAAATGAAATAAGCCAAACATGCAAATTGTAAACTTGAATGGAATGAGAGTAAAGGACACACTGAATGCTCCAGAATCAAGTTTGTATCAAGTGACAGCTTTGACATAAAATGAAATAAGCCAAACATGTAAATTGTAAACATGAATGGTATGAGAGTAAAGGACCCACTGAATGCTCCAGAATCAAGTTTGTACTGGAATCTACGCCCATAAATGATTATGGATTTGCAAATAAACAATGTTGTAAAATGCTGACTAGATGAGTGAGAACAAGATATAGCCAATGAAATACTTAGAGCAAACTACCTAACTGAAAATAAGACTTTAGCAAGATAAAAGATCAATGGCCTACTTGATGCAAGAGATAAATCTAATACTATTACTTAAAATTATGATTTTGTCAAATACTTGGTATGGAAGGTACACGAAAACAAGAAGTGTCAGATACCCAAGCAAACTGAAAGTGTAAGGAAAAGTGAGTATGTTGAACAAGATTATGAGAGTTTGAGGTGATCAATATTACTGGGGTAGTGCCTGAAGTTTGAACCTCTAACACTCGATGAAATGCAACTAGAGGCTATGAAAGAAAATAAGAAGCATTCAAAATAGAAGCTAACAAGTGCAATTATGAAATTAGACAGCAAAACAACCTCAATGAAATGTTATGGACTTGTCAAACTGTTGCCTCATAAAGAAGTGATAGACCAAGTGAAATGAGGTGAAGGCACTAGAGTGACGTGTCCTTAGCAAGTAACCTCTATGATGGCAATGTTGCATAATATGTTGTGTAGGAGACCTATTGGAAGGATGATGACTACTCTCAAGCAAAGAATCAATTGGTATGAAGGCTACAAAAGTGCTAAAAGCACTTGTATGAAATCAAGAATAAAACAATGTCGTGTTGAAGGAAATTCTTAGCAAAGTTGACACTACAAGTAATCTCTCATTAGTCCTTGACCTTGATCACACTTGCATTTGTAGACCTAGGAAGGGAATGTGACTGGCTGTAGCAATCAAGGAAGGATATGGATGGAAATAGGACCTAGAGACACCCATGACCTTTCATTTCAGATCCCTTGCTTTTACCTTTCATTTTCCATAAATTAGTAATGGAACCACCAGTTTGCAAGGGAAACTGCTAGTGATGGCTATCACTTTTGTGGTAAAATTTAATAGGATCAAATTGAAAAATTCAAAAGTGAGAAATGGGAAGAAAAGACAAGAGGAACAAATTTAAAAGTAGAGATCTAAGATCATTAGTGCACACAAATATTGTATTTTGATATTCAAGGTTTAGTTGCATGATGTGTCTCTAACAAGTGGGTGCTCCTTTTTTCTAGGAATGTTTGAGGGACGTTCTCAGGATAGGCTATACAAAGAGGGATAGCCTTTGGAGCTTTCCTTGACACCCCCACCCCCGCCCCCACTTTCCCCCCACGTATATTTTGTGACTTCAATGGGACTTGCGCATAGACCACATCTCATAATCATTTCTAATATTCTAGGTTCGAGAAAGAATATTACCAAACCATGACAAAGAAGGATGTCCCTTGACATTCATCATCGTAAGACATCACTAATTTTGGACTCTATCTTTGGCTTGTCCTCCAAGCATGAAACAACATTAGCAATCTAAGCCCAACTAAATATTTCAATAAGATTAAAGGAGGTCCATCCTAAGCAAAAGGTCCAATTTGAACAAGGAATACACAAGTAGAATTGGGCTCCATTTGGGGACAAGGAAAAATATTAGAATGGTGCCTCCACCTATTCCAAGAGCAAGGTACAACTTGACACTCATCAACAACTTTTCAAGGGCATGGGTCTATTTTCTGTAGAAGTTGTCTTCCACTTTGTAGTTCATTGAGTGGAAAGTGATGGTTGAGAAACTACCTGGGTTTTGTGTAATGTCCCCTTTTTGAGCATGCATTAGAGTTTGGTGGTTTAGCCTATCATCTAGTCCTCGTAGGCTAATAATGGTGTTTACAAGGCCCAGTGTTGGAGTTAGCTAGCTCCTTAGTTGGCAGTTGGTAGTGTTTTCATCTTCAAATCCTTAGCTTGTTTAGAGGTTATGATGTTCAAGGTGTTTTGGCTTCGTTTTTATATACTTACTATTTATAGTAAGTTAGTGTGTTGATAGAGGCCAACCTTACTATTTATAGAAAAGGCACCCTGGTTGGCAGTGAATGCAGTGGGCTATCTCCTAGTGAAGTCATAATTGATTTACGATAATTAGTAATGGAGTTATAATATTATAATAATCATTAAAATTATACTTTAATAATAATTAATTATTAAGTGCATATCATTAATGAATTAAGTGGACTTTATTTAAAAGGGGGATTTAAATGCTTTTAAAAAGTATACTTTATAAAAAGTGTTAAAGTGTTATTTTAAAGGGGAGATATAAGTGAATAATAAAGTATAATTTATTATTATAAAGTTGTGCACCAAAAAGGAGGGAAAAGAAAATGAAATTAAAGTAAATTAAATGAGATGAAGTCAAATGCAAATTGAATATTATAAAAGGGCATTTTTGGAATTCATTTCATTATGATTGATCATTTTCTCTCAACTTGGCTTTGTGCTTTGGCTTTGGAGGTGAAACCTAGGGTTTTGCTGTAATTTCAATCTTGGAGAATGTGGCCTCTCTTCAATTGTGCTTCCTACAGGTGAGAAAGATCACCCGAGGGTTGCAGTTAATTGGTGCAGCTCCAATATATTCTTGACAATATATTTTATCCTTACTTTCCATCTGCTGCCTATACAGATCTCTAATTGAATAATATACTAATTCCCTCAATCCTGGTTCCCAAATCATATTATTTCCTTCTAAAATCTGCTGGTCGGAATCCTTTATTCCCCATATATTTTTTTATATCTTCGTATCTCTATGAAGAGATACAACGATTCATAATAAATACCTCTCTTTCGAAAGGAGGTGTCCTTTAATAATCGTTGATTTTTATGAGTTCATTAATCATTACCTTCTTAATACTTTATCGTTACTTTTCCTACTCTTCCTTTTTATTATGGGATCTCTGCCTTTATTTTGCTTGCTGCCTATATATTATTTTATATTTATATATTCAATATATTATATGATTGTTATTTTGCTATTATACTTATAATTTAAATACATTTATTTTTATATTAGTTTTATATGTATATAATAATATTAAATTGCTAATATTTGTTTTAATATTTTTAATATCTATATTGTTATTTATTTTATCTATTAATTTATTTGTATTTCAAATTTTGGGGTCATGACACTCCTCCCCTCCCAAATTTGCTTGTCCTCAAGCAATCATAATCTAATATGTCTAACTTTAAGATGTGGCTTTTGTGGTGATGATATTAGCTTTTGAAAGTTCTAACCCAAGTGATGATTATTCTGGCTATGGGGATAATGTATTGACCAAGAGTTGGAGTTTATGAATCAGTATAACTTAAAACCGCATGAATCAAAAATTAAAGCAGACGACTAGGTAGCTCAACCAAGCAGGCAAGTAGCTCAAGCAAACAAGGAACCAACACAAGTAGACAAGCAGGTAGCTCAAGCACGCAAGCAACCAACTCAAGCAAGTAGGCAACTAGCTCAAGTAGACAAGCAACCAGCTCAAGGACATAGAAAAGCAACAAACAGGTGAAGGCAGGCAAGGCTTAAGTAGGCAAACAAGTAGCTCAGAGGCAGGCAAGCCAAGCTCAAGCACATAGGTAAGTAGCTCAGCGGGAAAACAAGTAGAAACAAACAAGCAGCAAGCAACTAGAAGCCTGCATAGTAAGTAGCTCAAGCTGGAGGCAAAATGTGGCTCAAACAAAGCAAGCAACTAGCTCAAGCACCACAAGTAAGCTCAAGCAAATAAGTGGCTCAAGAAGCAAGCAACTAGCTCCAAGAAGCACACACAGGATGGTAGGAAAGATGCTTTGATACCACTGTAATGTCCCTTACCCGACTTTGCCCTAGAATTTGCTTGTTGATTAGGGTTAGGGTTTCTTCTTTCCAAAGGAATGTTTTTTCTAATGAACTAATCTTGGATTGAAATCTGTATTCACCATATTAACAACATTTCCACATATACATATGTTTGTTAGCATTAATATCTAGATATCCAAAATATAAGCATAATCACAAAGCAGTTATTAAGACCCTTGGGAGGGTGGCATGGGTAGATCCATGGCCTGTCCCATCTAAGATGAAACCATGATGATCCAACCCAGGAACAACACACCACTTATTTTAGGAGTGATAAGATAGCCAAAACCCATGAACCAATTCCCCTCAATTAGCATGTAGTGGATGCCTTTGCTTTCTCTACCTTGTGTTGCCTGCAGGGCATAACCCCTCTTTGGGAAACCAAAAGCAGACTTCTCAGTGAAGTTACAGTCCTACCACCCCTCCATGGCCTTGACGGATCTTGAGTGGGACCCACACCCCTCCATGGCCCACCCATGCATTTGGATTGGGCGGAATCTTAATTGGAATTCCCACCCCTCCATGGCCCATCTTTGCCTTGGGTTCCGGGGGCGGAATCTTGAGTGGGGTTTTTAGGCACCACCTTGCTCAAGCCCTTCCTCCCTAGTAGGTTTGCAAACACTTAGAAGGCAATCTTTTAAGCAATCAAATACATTTGTATTCACTATGGATTCCTATCAATCATTTCATAGATCAATTATAATTATGATGCTATTAAAGAAACCATAATCACTTCATAGAACAATTATAATCATGATATTACTAAAGAAAACATTGCACTAGTAATCAGATTAGCAACATCTATTATGCATATGAATACTAGAAATGCTATGCAACTCTCTTACCTTCCTTCCCAATTGACTTGTTCTTCATACTTAGAAGATATCGTTAGTGTAGATCAAGTAAATAAAAATCTACTATCCATGCTTATTTAAAATATCATAATTACTTATAAGGCCTAATAATTGCTGCAATCATCATTATTGCACAATCGTAAATTATATATATATATATATATATTTATATTTATAATAATATTAAACTTACAGCCCCAATATATTTTTGACAATATATTTTATCTTTACTTTCCATCTGCTGCCTGTACAGATCTCTGATTGAATAATATACTAATTCCCTCAATCCTGGTTCCTGAATCATATCATTTCCTTCTAAAATCTGCTGGTCTGAATCCTTTATTCCCCATATATTGTTTTATATCTTCATATCTCTATGAATAGAGACAACGATTCATAATAAATACCTCTCTTTTGAAAGGTGTCCTTTAGTAATCGTTGATTTTTATGAGTTCATTAATCGTTGCCTTGTTAATATTTTATCGTTGCTTTTCCTACTCTTCCCTTTTATTATGGGATCTCTGCCTTTATTTTGCTTGCTGCCTATATATGATTTTATGTTTATATATTCAATATATTATATGATTGTTATTTTGCTATTATACTTATAATTTAAATATATTTATTTTTATATTAGTTTTATATGTATATAATATTGAATTGTTAATATTTGTTTTTATATTTTTAATATCTATATTGTTATTTATTTTATCTATTAATTTATTTGTATTTCAAATTTCGGGGTCATGACAATATGCTTAAAATTTGATGTAAAGATCCAACTTTTGGACTGTAGTAGCACATTATTCCATGATGCAGATGGACAGGAGACACAACATTGGGATATCTATAATCCAATTTTAAAATGCAAGAGTATAATCATATGGACATTGATGCAATGCTGTCAGAGAAGAAACAGTCACTCTATATTTTTTTTTAACTATGTTCACACCATTAGTCTGCCCTCTGTCTATATAATTCTTCGATGGGTGTTACACTTCAAAAGATGGTAGACCGCAATTACAAATTAGTTTGAACTTTGGGTGAAGTTATTCAAGTATACCATTATATTTGTGCTCTTCCAAGTTCTTACCTAGTCTTAATCAGTGCTTAGATAGGAGCCATGACATTTCTGTATTTATACTTTCCAAGTTCCAACATTATTTTGTCTTCCAAAATTTTAATAAATGTAATATTTAGATTCACAGATATCTTTTTTGTTTATTAGTTGTTACAGATTATAAATTACTACTTATGACATTATATGTTAAGATGCAGCTGCAAACCTTTCATCTGTTCATTTGCAAGAACTGTTTCAATTCTAAGAAACAAAGAATGAATAGCTGGATAGCTGGAAATAAGATGTGATTCGTATCATAAATGAATAACCATAGTTATATTTGTAGCATGTTAGATGCTTATTTATGATACTTGAAATTTTGGAAGATTATTTTCTTATTTAGTTTCTGTTCAATGTTCTTGTAGGTTTACAGACTTTATCAATTGAATAGAGCTGCCCACCTAGTAACATCCTTGATATTTTCGATTAAAGCTTCAGAGACTGCAGTGCAGACATTGGCAATAAAATCATTGCAAACACTAAATGATGTTATTCAAGTTCTTGGAATTTTTTGCATTTGGTCTTTGGCAGATTTTCTGATGAAGCTTGTTCCATCTCATCCAGAGCCCTCTGCTTGAATTCATCATATAACTTTAGTAGCAATGAGTGTTTTAACATCTAGGTATAAATATCCTATACATATATTGTATACCTCTAGTGGTAAAACATTTCCATCTTGAATTTCAGGAATAGAAGCAACTAAGTGAAGATTTGAAATGTAGATTGCTCTTACCACCTATTGGTCATTATATTGTATGCATAACCTTGTCAAAAGATAGAAAATTAACCTAAACCATCCACTAGTTGAGGAATATAAGGAGATGAATTGGTAAAAAGTACTTGACCACCAGAGTTTGATGTTTCAAATCTGAAAATGAAGTCTGTATATAAGAATAAATTGACAGTTGTAAAAAGACATGTATGATTAACATAGAATTGTTAAAAAATGCCGAGTCATCTGAGTGTGATGTCCCCAGATTATTTTCTCTCTTTGGTTGCTTGCATATATGTCCTGTAGATTGTTAATGGACTCTATTAAAATAATCAGTGCTAGGGTTTACTTCTGATTGCACTAATTTATAGCTGGAATTGAAACAATTAACAGTACTGCACTTGGGTTTACAGATGGAAATGAAATAATAACAGTACTGCTTGTAATCAGATTTTTGAATCAATGAATAATTGTTAAACTTGCATGTTTGGCATCATTTATTTTTCAAACCCGTAGACAGCAAGACTTATAATTTTATTCTGGCTTACAATCAGGTAAAATTCACGAGAACTTACAAGAAACCCTTGTGAGATAGATAGGAATTTATCATTTGATACGACCTGTTTGCTGTCCTGTACTCAGATCTGGCTATCCTGACCTGATCTGGGCGATCAGGGTCAGATCTGGTCGATCACCCAAGTGTCTGCAGTAGCAATGTATAGAGGCACCTGTTACAGCCTGGTGACCAGCAGTGACCTTCCTGGATGGTGGGTGGTCTGCAGAAGTGTCTGCTGTTCAATTGCAGATGAAACAGAGTGATCCGGGTGTTCTTAAAGTTTGCAACAAGTTATCCCTAGCATTCTGTAGCAAATGATGGTGGTCAGCCTCCAGATCTGGGTGAAATTCTTGGAAATCTGCCTGGTGTTGGTTGAAAGTGACTTGCTTCCAGTGGCGCCTGGATGAAAGTTAATGTAACCAGCTTCAAATCCTGAAAATATCCAATTATTACCTCTGATCAGCATACTGTAACAATTACCGGAATGATTAAGCATGAGGAAAGGGTTTCTGTGATGTCCTTTACCCAACCTTGCCCTAGAACTCACTTGTTTGCCCTAGAATTCGCTTGTTGATTAGGATTAGGGTTTCTTTCGTCCAAATGAATGTTCTCCTAATTCCATAACTTTATATTGGAATCCTGTATTCATCATATTGACAACATATCTGTTAGCATTAATATCTAGATATCCAAAAATAAGACATAATCATAATGCAATTATGCAGACATAATCATACTTACAGATTGAAGTCATAAGAGTCACTCAGCCCATCAGGAGAGGAGAATCTCTAAGGGGCCAACGGTTTACCACCTCCTATTGCCCAACCCTTGCTTCGGGCCAGTGGGGCAGAATTTTGCCCAACCCTTGCTCGGGCCTGTGGGGCTGAATCTAAGGTGGGACCCTCACCCCTCCATGACCCAACCCTTGCTTCGAGCCAGTGGGGCAGAATGCCCAACCCTTGCTTTGGGCCAGTGGGGCGGAACCTGGGTGAGGTATTTAGACAAACCACTTAAGTCATGACTCAGCTCTCTTGGTGGGATTACAATAAAAAATGCAGACAGTTCTATACAATTTTCAGGTATGCAATCATGATTGATATGCTTGCAATTTCACTTAGTATGTTCTGAAGATTCCAACATGAGTATATAATTCAGTATGATAATATATCAGAGTGCAAAGTCAATATAACCAGATTCGTATCCATTGATCATCCACCATATTCTATAGATTAATGCAGTCCTACCATTTAGTTTAGTTCAATAAATGCACACAATATCAATGAGTCCTAGCATGAGAGTTCTTTAAAGTGCAGAAATGAATCAATTAGTATCCATGCCTATATGCTCATTATAATCTCTGATCAATGCAGTCTACAGTAAATTAGTTTCGAACTATTTGTTATTTGCAAACCCAGACATCAGTCACAAGTTATAGGTCAGTCATCAATAGAACCAGTTCTGGTAGAAGAGACAATTGCAGTCTATAAACATTCCAGGACTACACAGTCCGCCCCGATTTAATATCCAATATCGATTGCTATGAATCTATTTTCCCAATTTAATATCCAATATCATCATTTCAGATTTGGAAACTACATACTAAAGCTAGTGAGCAATCTCACAGATTGGGTCATTCAAGGGTCAGTCATGGCATGGAAGCAAACAGAAGCAGGCCTTATTCCTAAGTCATTTACACATCAGGTAGGATAATTAAAGGTAGTCAATGACTCAATTGTATTTATTAAACAGATCACGAGGTGTAGACAATAATGCTTATAAGAATCGTATGATCAGTCTTCTATTACTACATGATTTACAAGTTCTATATCATGGAGTTCTAGATATTAATTACTGAGTGAATTACTTCACCTGTTCGGCTATGTCTTCCCCGTCTCCTAATGCCTTACTTGTCTTCCAGTTCTTCACACGGTTATGGCAGTCTCTATAATATTTCCTTTGGTGTACTTAACCTGTAATTATGCACACTGCTTTTTCCAACCTATATATTTCTACCATTCTATGATCCCCTCTGCTCTTCTCTTCTAATTAACTCTTATATATTTTTGATCAAGGATACCCCTACTGGAAAGGTGATGACTTTTCCTTATCTCAAAACTAATTGCACCCCTTGGTTAAGCCTAATCGTTGTCAAGAAAGGCATCGATGTCTTTTAATTATCTTTCCCTTTAAGACCTTAACTAGTGATTTATGCCTTGACTGCATGATTGCTTTTCCAACAGGACGGCGCTTATAAACCAGTGCATTCGAAGTAGGCTAAATTCATCGGGCTGCCTATAGGTATGTGAACCGTAGGTATGAATACTGGTGTCTTCCAGACATGCTATGTATTGTGGACGGCTTGCAATGAGACATTCATTTTGCGTAATGTTACCCGTCTTAAGCTAGCCATGTAATCCAACGTCTTGTGAAGAGAAAATTGTACAAGACATTCGATATCTATTTGGAGCATAGGTTAGCAGCTAGCGTAAACATATTTGAAATATGTTAAATAGGGAGGGGTCGGGCAAAAAGTGAGTTTCACGGTTGTGGATAACCAGCGGATATTTCAATGCTGAGTGTTATCGAGTTATGAATATTTCAGTGTTGGATCATCAGATATAACCTATACATCGACAGAGATTTTAATGTGATGATTCTCAGGGTTGACGAATTCAAAATTTATGGACCATCGCTATTAGCATGGAACTTCCAATTAAAAGAAGGATCGAATAAATGTTTGAGAGATATTTGGAATGCGTTACTGAGTTTGATGTTTCCCGATGCTTAGATTGGCGGACTATTCCCTTGGTAATTATGGATGTCTGAGGAATTAAGCACGATTATCATGCCGCTGTTGAAGGATAGCAGATGGCCGAAGCCAGTATGAGTATCGGGCATTACAAATTTTATTGGTTCACACAGGAACTCGAATGCCCCGTATAGAATATTACGTGCCTTTGTTTATAATGAAACAATTTGTCTTTGATACTTATAGTAACATTATATGTTGTATGTTTATAGTTTATCTCCTGGTGGCGTTTCTTTAATACAATATTAGTTGTTCTATATATAGTTATAATATAATAATAAGATGGGAGTTATTTATATTTATAATGGCATTTAATTGTCAATATTGTGATTATGGTAGTTATATATTATTTATTTATTATAATGATTATAATATCGAGTTTGGTAATTACAATTAATATTTATACCTTTTATTTGACTACTATAATTATAATATTATTGGTGATAATTATAATTATAACGATTTTTAAATTGCAGTCTTTTATATTTATATTTTGATATCGATTTCGTGTTCCCATACTTAGTATTTTGGCACTATGGTTTTGGGGACATAACAGTTTCTGTCTGAACCTCAAAAGTGCCTTAAAAGTGTTTTCATCCTTGCTGGCCTCAAACACTGTGATTCAAATTGTGAACCGGAAAGTATAAAAAATCAGATCCTATAATAAACACCCTTAATTTTATTTTTTTTAAATTCTCCCCAACTGAAAATGAGTTACAATACAATGTCTTTTCCACTTTCTGATCACCCAGTTCTTGGGATGGGAAAGATGAGAGCATAAGATGTATAGGACCACACAACTTTCTAGAATGCAACAACTTTGAAGGAAACACACTGGGCAGCAAGTCAACCAATCCCATTTCTTCAATGGAGTGTGATATGCAACAATTGAAAAGAAAGCATATTTCTTCACTTTTTCAGTGGAGTATGTAGTTACAATAAGCATTGACACTTCCACTTATCTAGTAGTGAGTGCAATTACAATTCCTCCACTTATTTAGTGGGATGAACAAATAACACTTCCACTTATTTAGTGGGATGAACAAATTCAATACTTCTACTTATTCAGTGGGGTGGGTAAATATATTAAAGAACTTGACAAAGTCACTGGTGGTACAACCATTTAGGGTATTACATAATTATATCAAATGCATTACAACTCAACATAATTGTTGCAAGAACCCATAATTAGCTGAATAATCATAGATGACCAATGTAATCAAAATACCCAGTCAAAGATATACCTCTGATAGTTGGTATTAGTGGCTGATATAGGCTTGATGAAACTTTGCTCTATTGGAAACACTACTCAACAGGTCTGAAACACATTGAAATCAGTATCCAAAAGACATGTCAACACCATCAACCACCCAACGTAGTTTTTACTGATCTTTGTGATTGTTGTGCAACACTAAAGTGTCACTGGTAGCCATATCATAACAACAAGATAAACATCTAGAAACTTATCACCAACATTTATAGTTCACTCAACAATACCCTTAAACAAAAATACTCCATAAGAACACTCCAAATTGACCCAAAATGACCATTAAATTGATTAATAGTTTGGAAATGGACAACCAATCTTATGCAGGTCTGATACAACATAAAATTGTTGGTACATGGATAAATGCATTAGAAA
This sequence comes from Sequoia sempervirens, assembly GCA_007258455.2. Classification (NCBI taxonomy): domain Eukaryota; kingdom Viridiplantae; phylum Streptophyta; class Pinopsida; order Cupressales; family Cupressaceae; genus Sequoia; species Sequoia sempervirens. The sequence goes on from VDFB02118665.1 coordinate 20,045, forward strand.
ACTCATCATTTCTTGCTAGTTCACCTGGGAATCATGAGACTTCATATAATAAACCCTTGGTGCCTCCAACACAAGAAGAAAGAACCCCCAAAAGTCAGCGCTTCACTCCAAGGTTGTTACGCCCCTATGCAAAGTGTTATGACCTAGGTAATTAGTGCAACCCCCCCTTAAAACTCCATAACTTCATTGCCCAGTATAATGTTCCACCCTAGTTTGACTTTTGGTTTTCACGACTTGCTCGATTATGTCAGTTTGACACATGGGACATTTTGTCAAACAAGTAACATACTAACTGAACTAGATACCTTTCAATGATTATGGGTGAAGCAAAGCTCGTATATTCAACTAAATAAATGTACAATCCCATATATTGTGTTGTTTTGTAATGTCCCCTTCTCAAACTGACCTTCCGCGGTGTGGATTACGGCCTTTAAAACCCAGAGAATTTGAGTGGGAGGGTAAAATTAGGGTTTTCCTATTTTTGAGGGAGGTCATTGCTCGAGGATAAGGTGAATTCAATGGCCGGATGCGCTGGGTTTTTTAGGATAACCTGAGTGGTATGTTCATTCGAGAACACTTTTTTGGAATTTACTGTACCAATGGAATTCTATTTCTAGCGACTCGTTGAGTTCGCGGCTTGGTTGACTTCACCTTCGGTTGTGGATGTTTTTTGCTCTGATTATTGGCTTCAGAGGCATTAGGGAGGATAAGTTAAGTCATTTTAATTGAAAAGAATCCGTTTTAAATATTATATTTTAACGTTGACCCCTTGGCTTAGATCAATGACTTAATGTTGTTTTTAAAAAGTGGTCTTTGAGGGTGGCGCCCTCATTAAAAGATTATTTTAATTATTCCCAAAGTCAAAGAAAGGTTATGAAGGGCGCATTTATCAAAGTATGATATTTATTTAAAATATCAAATCTTAAGCCTTGAAGGAAAAGTACGCCATCCTTGAGGAGATTAGGGTTTTGACCTAAAAGTGGATTTTAGGGTTTTGAGAAGTCAACTGGAGAATTATAAAAAGGAGTCTTGGAGCATCATTTCACATCTTTGGTCGACTATACTGTTATGCTGCCGGATTGGCTCTGGAACTGCTTCGAGGAATGAAGGCCTCCTAGCTTGGGCATCGCTTCGTGTTTGCAAGACAACATCTAGTGGTGATTCAGTAATTGTGAGTTGCATTTAGTTTGTGCTTTGTTCTCAGCTCATTGCATAGTTAGATTCGAATTGGCATTTAGTAGTTTCAGCATATTGCATTGTTTCTAGACAGCAGATTTCATGTTTTACTCATATCTCAAAAAGACAAAAAATATAGTTCTGGGTATCATTCTATTCTCTTTGTTAGACCTAGGCGCCTTAGTTTCCAAGTTTGTGGATTTTTTAGTGAATGCATTAATTTTTAAAAGGAGGTCGACTTTCTCAGCTGGGCCGTACCATTTACTTGCCTTGGAATTTGTGCATTAATCATTAAAGGCACTTTGAGTCTGTTTCATGATATTAGTTTGAGCGCCATCATGCTAGGATTGTTGTGCAACAGAAATCACGTCATTTGAGCAAGTTACTAGGGATTTATGAGCATTTGAATAGTTCCATAGACTGCTGTTATTTCTTTTAATGAGCAGATTTGTAACAGAAAACAGAAAACAATATCTTGATCCTTGAAAGCATTTTGGTTTAGTATTCCTATCCAAGATATAAGTGCTTCTCTGTGATGTAATGCTAATCCTTTAATTTCACAAGATATTGGAAGGCGAATTCTTATTATTTTGTACAAACTGACAGTAGTACTGGCAGTCTTTCTTTCTTGTTCAAATCTGGTTGTAACTCTCAATTTCAATTAAGTTATTGTAATAGTTATAGCTCCGCCCTATGGTAGCTACTTTCCCATCCTGGGTCAGCAAGCACATTTTGGGTGTCGAGTATTTCCAGTTTCAGCATTTATTTCAAGCATTGAATTCTATAATCACTCCGTCATATGGTCGCCCCTCACTCCGCATTGGATTGGGTAGCACATACTTGACGTTGAGTTCCTTTCTGTATTTAGAGTAGAAGACCCTCTGACCAGTAACACCGCATATCGCCGAGCCATTTTAGGTTAGAGTTGCTTTCTTACTGCGTTGTGGTTTTATCATCCCCAACATATACTTGGGTTACTTAGCTGCTTTGTAATTTGTAATCTTGTTGGTGAAAACAAAAAAAAATTGAAACGAGGAATATTCCAAAGCTTCATTATGTCAACTAAATAAATGTACAATCCCATATATTGTGTTGTTTTCAGTCTAGAAGACCATTCATTACATTCAAATTAAGCATAGTATCAACAACACTAACAATTCTTGAGCATTAATTGATAACAGTACCAATCTTGGAAGCAAGATATTAATGGTGAATATTTATTCTGATGCGAGAGCGTAACATTAGCAGTTATTGAGGATGCTGGATTGTATTTTGACCTTCTAAATCTGTCTTCTCAAACTCCTGAGTGTCATTGAATCTGATTATTGACATTGCTCACACCCAAAATTTGGAGTGACAACTTGTTGGATTATGGAGGCGCCAATATTTAACAACACATGCCAAAGTTCATTCTCTCACAAATTGTAATATCCCCAAATAGGATACTAAAAATAAACAATAATTTTCAAAAAACTAGGGCACAAAACTAATAACAAATTTCTTCACAAACTAGGGCATAAATCTGAATTTTATTTGCATTAAAGTAGCTCCAAACAAACTCAGAAATTCTGATCAGATTTAATAGAAAATTTTGAATATTACTATGCTAAAAAAAATGACATTTCAAACCCTTATAACAACCCAAAAAATTTCAGAATTACATATCATACTTTTCCATAAAGTAAACATGCAAATTTCATATAAAAAATGTTCCAAATTTGGGTTGGAATATTTTCTAACCCTAGCCGCCCCTCCAAAAGTGATGTTGGGCGCTCAAAATGACTATCTTTAGGTTTGAAATTGTTGTCCTTCAACCGTCGTCTTCAAAAAAACTAGAAATGAATGATTTGCAGTAGTGAACACCTTCATATCTGAATAACCAACATTGATAACCTTGTGATTTTGGCCTCCGAACCAAAAATGTTGCAGCCTTTAATAAACAATGTGCTAGGGTTTCACAAATTGAAGTTCTTCCACCAAAACACACTTTTTTGACTAGGGAGAGCCCGTATGTCTCACTGAAACTAGGGATACTCAAGGGTTTCAATCCTCAAGCCAAGTTGCAGCAACAATAAGTAGAAAACTTAATCTCACAATGTCCAAATGTCTTGGCTTCACCTCCTTTTAAAGGCTTAGTTGAAACTTCTAAAAGAATCCAAATGTAACCACCTCTAGCTTCTAGAAGAGCACTTTATTAAATAAAGTGATGGTATAACATTTAATAAAGTGACTTATAATATTTTATTATTTTTTATTTGTCACTTTAAGTACATGAAAAGGGGACAACTTAAGTCCCTTGGCTAGGCATCACTTTGAGTTGCCTAAAAAGACATGCCTAACATAAAATAACTTAAGTCCCCTTAAAATAACTTAAGTTCACTAAAGTTGCATCAAAAGACATACACTCAACTTAAAATTAGAATTAAGAACAAGCCAAGGATTTCATTTCTTACCCAATAATGCTCTACGCCGTCTTCCTCTTGGGTAAACCAAGGAAAGAACAACCAATTTGCTACTAATCATCTTGATTTGAGTTGGGGACATCACAGTCCTCCCCACCTAAAGGATTCTTGTCCTCAAGCATTTGAAGGTTTGGATGCTTAAGAATCTCCTCTCCTTCCCATGTTGCATCCTCCAAAGACAAGCTTTTCCATTTGATAAGATATTCAGAAATTACCTTATTCTTTAACCTTTTTCTCCCTTGCAAAATTGTTTCTGGAATAAGTATCAATTTACCCTCTTCAGATGCATGGGAGGCAATTCCGCAGAAGGTGTCACATGTTGTCCAAGTGCCTTTTTGAGACATGGCACATAGAATACATTGTGCATCTTGCTTGTAGATGGCAGCTCTAGCTCATATGCTACTTCACCAATTCTCTTGGATACCTTGAAAGGCCCATAAAATTTGGGTTTAAGCTTTTCCACCCCACTTACCTTCAAGGAAGATTGCTTATAAGGTTGAAGACACATAAATACCAAGTCTCCCACCTCAAAAGACCTCTCAACTCGATGGCAATCAACATATTTCTTCTGTTGTTCCTGTGCAATCTAAATATTCTCCTTATTTCTCATGGATATAAATGCAATTATTCTCAACATGTAATCAACAAACTCACCATCACATATCTTAATCTTTGCAGAAGACCACTGCGCTACTTTGATTATCATGTTCCCCAAATCTTCATAAGGATGATGACTCATGATTGGAAGTGAAAACATCATGCAACATGTAAAACCATCTACCTTATCATGCACAAAATAAACCTCCATCCTTTTTGTTGACGCTACCCTTGGAGCACCATCTGCTAAAGCTCTCAATACAACCTTCTTCCCAACCATCGTGAACTCCAACTCCGCATAAGAAGTACTTTAGAAATGTAAGCATTATGCAAGGATAACTCAATGTAGCACAATCTCCATCATGACAATAAGCCTTAGCTGAAATCAAAACATTACGTTCCATGTGTCATTCTAGTGATGATGATCTCATTGAGCAAGGAATAATAAAACCATTATGCAATGCCAAGCCTCTTGTGTACCTTACACCTATCATCCCTATTTCATGCTTAGCCACGAAATATTGGAGATCAACAAAATGAAGCCTCTTACCAACATTATCCCCTTGAAGCATTTCAATCACCATTTGACTACCAAAATCATGTGAAGATATTATATTGTTGTGTGTAATCATGAAATCAACATTTGCATCATACTTGTCAATGGTGGTTCCATAAATATCATGCACATCCAAGTCTATGATGCGAGCCATTAAATGGCTCTCCGAAAGAGGTGACACAAAAACCTCCTGAAGCAAGCTATGTAAACACTCAAAGAGTTTTGAATCATACCTCAAACTTGATGGCTCCACTTGCTTAGCCACCATGCATGGCTTATTCCTTACATGCCACATGCTTTGAATCTTCTTTGCCTTTGCCATGTCAAGTTGTCCTAACTTGGTCTTCTTGGGTCTTGGACACACAAACAAGACCTCATGTTTGTCTTCCAATTGAATTCCAACAATAGAAGAAGACTTCTTACTATCCTCCTCATGAGTAGGAGCTACCAACTCAAAATTATGCAAAAACCAAAGACTTGTTCCAAATTAGAAAATCAGAACAATTATCATATATTTCCATAATGTCTTCATTCACCTCAAACATCTTCTTCCTCCTTGTTGCATCAAGTACCAATTTAACACGAGTCTCCCAAGGGAAATCACAAGCCTCAAGGCTGATCCTCTTGGTTGTTATATCATGATGATATGAAGATAAGGGACTGTTGTCATACATCAGAAAATCAGTCCTTACCTCATGCCCAAGTGTGATTTCTTCCTCAATCTCAATCATCTCTCTTCCCATAAGTGGATGGATATCAACAAGTGTTGGTCCTCGAGATGTCTCCAAGTGAAAATCAAGTGTACCATGTGTCACAAACTTTGTCCCATGGCTGGAAGTTGAATCTTCATGTGTATGTGTCTGTTCTACCTTCATGACTTCATCATAGGACCTTTAAAGTCCTTCCTCTATGTCCACTTTTTCCCATCTTCATGTTGCATTGTTTTTCATCAAATGTGGTTGACATAGAAGTCTGAAATTCTGCTATGTATGATGAAAAGTGTACCATGCTCAACTCCTCACAAAGCTTATCCACCTCATATTTTTTTCTTCTCAAAGCATCAAAGTATATCTCACCAAGCTTGAAGAGATGATCTCTATCCACAAGAAAGTGTAGGTAGTATGATTTCACTACCACCAAGGCCTCCTTGAGTTCATGCAAGTCGGAAAGAGATGGACCTCCCTCAAAACCATAATGATTCCCTAGAGCCTTCCATCACAAACCTGCCATCATCTTTTGAATATGATCAAAATGGTTCAGAGCTGCCACAACCATACCTTCATTTACCCTTAGTTGACCTTCCAAAGGGTGTGACTCATGAGACCCAACACCTCTATGCAAAACTTCATATTGGTCTTCATAATCATGCACCTCCAAATCAACTTCCTTCTTGGCCTCTTCTCCATTACATCCATGTGTATAAACTAGGGTATCATCATGCTCTATCAAAGGGTCACCACCAAAGTAACCATGATCTTCCTTAATGG
>VDFB02118667.1:0-33253 GCA_007258455.2 Sequoia sempervirens
GCAACTCCGTTTGATTTGAAATTCGAATGCTATGATCCTCATTGATAAACTTGCCTGTCCATACTGACACCTGATGTTGACTTTCTATTTATAGCCTATTCCAGGAACGCCTTACTATAAATAGTAAGTGCTCCGTTTGTCTTCAAATTTTGCCAGCAGACCCCATGATAGATGTTGATCACGGTGGGATACTTCAATTTTGGAAATTTTGAAGTCTGACCTCCTCATTTTGAGTCCCGAAGCCCGAAACCCTAATTCACCTTGCATGTATATCAAATGAGCTCTGTTTAATTCCATTTCAGTTGCATGTTACCATGTTCATGATTCTAAAGTGTGGGGCGACCGCCAGAGTGGTACTGCTAAAAAAAGTAAGTAGCTGAAAAAGTGACCAACCGTTTGTCAGATGTTTTTGCATGTCAAACTGCCCGAGGGATCTTGAAAAACCCAAAAGAACCCAAAAAAATCATCGACATGCAAGCATTGGCTGAAAATAGTAATTTTTTGAAGAGTGACTAGTTCTACTTGCATGTTACACCGTTGCGAAGCTCTCGGAAAACCCAGAAAGATTATGCCGACAAGCGCCGAGAAAACCTGCATGCAAACCCTAATATCAGCCTTCGAAGGCTGAATGCTGAAAGTTGTCATCCTATCTTGCATGTCACATCACTGCGAAGGTCTCAAAAAACCCACCAAGAATCTCCAGACATGCATCTGAAAACTCAACATGTAAACCCTGGAATTTGCCTCTGAAGGCAGAACTGCTAAAAATAGCAAATCACTTGTTTTTGCTCAAATTTTGCCAGTAATGAGTTCAAAGTGCCTAGAATGTAGTGCAGTTGTCAGAACGTGAAAATCTCGAGAAAACAAACTCTAAATTAACACTTACTAAAAATAGAAAGATGTTGGAATTCAGTGAAAATTCAGATAGAGCTTGCCAAAAGTATCCTAATGGCAGTACTAAGCTCAGAAGTTGATTAGTCAACCCAATTTGACCTAAAAGTTATCTGAAGACTGTAAACCCTAATTCATTGAAAAACCCTCCAGACTTAACCAAAATTCAAACCCAGGTCAAATAGCTAAGTACACCATCAGACGGAAGGAATCGATAGTGAGACACACCGAAAGACCCAAGCCAAAAGACTCGAATGAAGCAAAAATTAGGGGGTCCCCATTCTGAATAGGGCGATGTGTGAAAAGGTCACAACACAACCCAATGTTGTTGATGATAAACATCGAGAAGAGGTTGGTGAGTGTCCAAATGGAGATTGAAGGAAAGAATCTAACAAACATGATTGTCGATGGAAGATTGCGAGTCAACATATTACCCGAAGAGACATGGAAGTGTCTTGGTAAACCAATGCTTTGGCCGCTGACATTCCAATTGGTGGGTGCCGACTAGCATGGCATCAAGCCACTGGGAACATTGATGGCGTAGAAGGTGACGATCAGGACCCAACCATTCTTGCTAAACTTTGTAGTCGTTCCACTCCAGAAAAAGGTGTACGATGCATTGCTCGGGAGAGAATGGTTGATTGCAACCAGGGTAGATGACAATTGGAAAAGAAACACTTTCCATAGAAAACAATGGGAGGAAATATGTGATCGACTTGACAAACCAAGCAGTCAGTGAAGAATTGGCATCATCGGACTCAGTGCTTGAAGGAGGATCAGGAATAGACGAAGAAAGAGGAATCATGGAACAAAATGATGAAGGTATCTTGGACCTCCAATAGTGCTCAAAGGTGAAACGAGTTCACTCAATGGACTCTTCCATTGGCAGATGGAGGATTAAGAAGTATTTCAACAAGACTGCAATACGTTGCAAATCAAAGAGATTGAAGGGGAAAAAGATGGAGCAATTGTGAGTCAAGCATTTCCTCTAGAATATGGAGAATACAAAGGAGTGGCTAGGTGTAATGTCCCCGTTTTTAGAACTACACTTTTCAATGATTGATGGCCTTTTTTCGATGCGCTATCAGCAGGTTGGAGGTAGAATTAGGGTTCCTGACTATTTGGTGGGTTCTCTTGAAGATTCGGGGTTTTTCTTGTTAGAGTTTGGTTGTTTGGATTCTGGATTCCTTCTGGGTTTTCAGAGAGCTTTGCAGAGGTATGACTTGCAACTGTGTCAGGCAACTTTTCTGGACTTACTATTTTTAGTAAGTTATTACTATTTTTAGTAAGTTATGACGGCTACAGCCTGGAGTCGGGGATTTTGGATTGCGGATTCTTTCTGGGTTTTCAGAAAGCTTCGCAATGGTGTTGCATGCACTTTGATTTGAGCAACTTTCCGAATTTACTATTTTTAGTAAATTCTATTTTTAGCAGTGGTCAAGTCAGCATCAGCTGAGCAAGATTTCCTTTTCTGGCAGTTCATTGGGTAATTTTGATTTTTGGCTTAAGGGGTTCATTTTGGAGAAATGAGTCATTTAAAGTCAATAGTGTTTTATTTTATAAAATAACCCCTTGTCCTAGTAATATGACTTTAAGTTGTCTTAAAAAGGGGGACTTTTGAGGGTGGTTATCTCATGGGGAATTAAGTTTGATATTTCTAAAGTCAAAAATACTTCTTGGAGAAAGGGACGCCATTTTATGAAGAGGGGATTTTTAATAAAGTCAAAATTGAACATTATGAAAGGGGGCGCCCAAACTAGAGGGAAAAGGAGTCAATTCAAATTTGAAATTAGGGTTTGTTTTCTAGAAGCTTTTGGAGGGCTTTCTCAAAAATTATAAAAGGAAGCTTTGGGTCCTCATTTTCTTATATTTTGTCTATGCAAATGTTATGCTGCCGGAATGGTACTGGGACTGCTTCGAGGAATTAGGTCATCATTTTGACAGTTTCAAGTCAGTCTTCTAACAGTCATCCGAGCCAAGTCAATAATCCATTCTTGAATTAGTGCCTAAACGTCACAAAAGTGCTCAGAAGGCCCGAGAGAAGAGGATCGCCTGTGCTTTGGGTCAATTCTAACACTTCCTATTTTTTAGGGAATTTGCTTTTTTTCTATTTTTCGTTTTTTTATTTTTGTCATTTTTGGACCTATTGTGACCTTTTTCACACATTGCCCCATTGCAAATGGGGACCCCCTAATTTTTACTTCGTTTCCAACTTTTGGCTTTGCTTTTGGGTCATTTTGTCGTTGTCTCTCTTTTCTATGGTCTACCTTTTGGGATGTCTCTGCCATTGAGCTTAAACGTGAAATTTTGGCTAAGTCTAAAACTTAGGGTTTCCATCTTTCTGGTAAGTCTGAGGTCAAACAGGGTGAATATATTGAAAACAGGGACTAACATTGATGTCAGTATGATTCCATTAGGCTTCCACTGAAATTTCATCAGATTCTGGCTACTTACTATTTTTAGTAAGTGCGTAATTCCAGATACTCTCTCAACATTCTTGAAATTCCGACAGTCACACTGTGTCCAGAACACATCAAGCTGCTCGCGTGCAAAATTTGAGCTGAAACAGACAACTTACTATTTTTAGCAGTTCAGCTTCCAAAGCAAATTCCAGGGGTTTGGATCTTGAGTTTTTCAGCGCATGTCTGGATATTCCTTACGGGTTTTAAGGAGACCTTCGATGGTATAACATGCAAAATTAGACGACTTCGAGTTAAAGCCTTAGAGGCTATTTTTAGGGTTGCATGTCAAAGAGGTTTGTATACATCTACGATGATTCCTTGTGGGTTTTGAGGCACTGCGATGATATGACATGCAAAGCGAGGATAGTCACTTCGCCAACTTGCTATTTTTAGCGAGATGCATTAAGCGACCACCTCCCGGCCGCCAGAATCCACCCGAGCGTCCTTGATACCTTGAAAGCGAGAAAAAGACCATTTGATATGCATGCAAGACCAATTAGGGTTTCCAGCTTCGGGACCCAAAAAGAGGTGTAAAAAGTCAGAATTTTCGAAAACCGATGTATACCACCGCGATCAGCATCTCTCAAGCTATTTGCTGATAAAATTTGAAGGCAAACGGAGCACTTACTATTTATAGTAAGTCATTTCAGAAACTGGCTAAAAATAGGTGGTCAGCTGCATGCACCAGTGTCAACAGGCAGGTCACGTGGTGAGGAGCGCGTCGTTCGAATTTCAAGTCAAATGGAGTGGTGGAAGTCTTAGAAGCAAGCAGTTACTATAAATAGCAAGCTACCTCCAAAAACATGCTTTAAATATCAGGTACAGGCAGATATTAGGGCCCGAGAGCTCAATTACATCACGAGAGTCAACACAAAGCAAAATCAGGTTTCATAGAGTCAAAAGTCAATTCAAAGCACAAAAGTTGACAAACTTTCTAAAAATAGCAAATTAGGGTTAGCATGATCAGGCAAAGAGCATAAAATTCACTGAAATTGATAAATTTTCAAGTCCAGCCAGTGAAGAACGCCTTTAAAAGCTGAAGGTTGGTGGAAATTCTCTAAGCACTTGTAATTTGAAGTTCCTAGGCCAAATGCACCTTGAGAAGCTGAGGATGAGGCAGGAAATTTAGTGAAGGCATTGAAAATGGAAGCTTTCCTAGGGAAATGCGCCCAAGGTCAGAGAACGAAGATGAAGTTTGACGAAGTACTTAAAATTTGAAGCTGCTGCTCTCCTAGGCGCCTTGACTACTTAGGTTTGATGGAAAATTCTTCTAAGTGTTTCAAATTGGAAGTTGGCATGGTGAAATGCACCCTTGAGGTTCAAGATTGCTAAATTACTCTAAGGCATTCAAAACTTGAAGCTAGACACTCCATTTACGCCTTGACTTAGAGGAAGGCTGGAAAATTTTCCAAGTCTTGAAAGTTGAAGTAGAACCCTCCAAAATGCCCCCAAGCTTGAAGAAACCAGAGAAAAGCTTAGCTACGGCGCATTGTGTTTGCTCACCCTTGTGTCCTGCCGCTGAGAGCATAAAAAGATAGGAACCTAGTTAGACATTTCCCTTCCCTACACATTGCTCCCAGCAGAGAGGGACTTCTCCTCTTTAAATAACGAAGAAGTGTTGCAAAACATTTGAAATAGCTGAACGTTTACAATCAGCACTCGAGGTGCTTTGAAGGTGACTCCAACAAAGTTTCTCTAAGTGTTGCAAAATGAAAGATTGACCTCTCATATGCGCCCACCCAATGGAGTTAAGATGAAAGTTCTCTAAGGCACTTAAAGTTGATGTTCACACATGCAAATGCGCCCAAGAAGGATGGGGAGACTTGGAAATTTTCTAAGTATCACAAACTTGAGGTGGCTACCTCCAGATGCCCCCTTGAAGTAAGAAGTTGATGAAATATTCTAAGTGTCAAAATTTGCTCCTCTATACTTGAAATGCGCCCATGCTTGTAGTGGTGGGTTTAAAAAAAAATGCCTAAGGCATGTAAATTGGAGGCTTGAAGTCCAAAATGCGTCGTAGCCTTGACTGGAGGGTAAAATATTCTGAGTATTGTAAAATCGAAACTCAAAGGCCACCCATTGAAATGCGCCCGAGGCATTCAAGAAGAAAATTTTTCTAAGTGAGTCGAAACAATAAAAATTTTCTCACCACAGGAAGATGATTTGAAGATCAAATAAAAATGTTCTAAGGCAATCTAAATATTTTTTCTAAGTATTATCAAATTTGCACCTCCCTAGAGGAAAATCACGCCTGGACTTGGAAGTATGGAATTTGGATGAAATTGCCAGATATGAAGTCAGATGATGCTAGCTGCACAGGGTCAATAAAATTTTTCAAGTCAGAGCAACAAGAAATGTCCACAGATGTAAAGAACGGGATAAAATTTGTTAAAAAATTATTTTTCCAAGGTTCAAAATTCAAGAAAATTAAATGAACCCGTTCGTTGTATACCCATGAATCCGACACATTCTGAAGAAAATTTTCTTCTGGGTATTGAAGATATTCAACGAGGAACGGATTTTAGTGTCTTTTGCAGTTTGTCGAAGCCTTCAGAATGGAGATTTTTGATGGGCACTTAAATAATGCATTTCCTAAGTAAAAGTCTGAAAAATTTTCTAAGGCAAGAAAGGAAGAAGATGTTGAAATATATCACCTTGGCGGATGAATTTGAAGTTGGGCACCTAGATAATTTTTGATGAAATTCCTGATGAAAGCATTTTTCTCGAGCCTGAGTCGGATGAAATATCAGAGTGAAGTACGCCGAGCAGAATGCAAGATGGGTTGAAAATTTGGCTAAGGCATGAAGAATTTGAATGCGAAATTGGCTAGTGAAGACGATGAACCCTTGGAAGTTAAAGTGTGAAAATCAAGTAAGTAAGTTGAGTTTTTTTTATGAAGTGTTCTAATACTCTTCTCCTTGCTTGTTTTGCAGGAGAAACGTCGAGACCAAGCGGTGATGACTTAAGTGAGCCAAGATGACATTTCAACCTCGAAGGAAGGAAAGTTGCAAGAAAATGGCTAAGTGTTGAGACTTAGTGACAAAGAGGAAGTTGAAGAATGACGTCAAGAAGAAGATCAAGATCAGTGTGAACGCGTTTCAAGGCTGGAATCTTCTAGAAGGATGGTGGACATTAATGGCTCATTTATTACCCCACTCCTCTCTGTGGCGGTTTTTAGGGTGAACCTTGTTTAGGGCTGGGGTGGCACGATCTGGGCCATCCAGCCGATTGTAATCTGAGCTGTCCACTGAACTTGGCCAGCTATAAAAGGGGCATCCCCCCTCATTTGTACCTTAGTAGAAGCAGAGCTTAGAGATCAGAGTAGAGAGTAGAGTAGAGACACTTTAGTTGTAATATCTTAGCATAGCGTAGTTTGAAGGAGAAGGAAAGTTTTCCTTTGAAAACTTTGTAAGAGATTGTTACAAAAAAAACTATTGTAATGAAAGATCTTTCATTGAATGGTGAATTCATCTTTGTTAGAAGTAGCTAGCAAGGTTTCTTCATCCCTTTGACTTCAAGTAGCGGAAAGTAGAGTAGTTTTCATTTTCATGCAAGTAGATGTTAGCTTTAGATTTGTGGTGTCAATCGAGACAACTTCATTTTTATCTATACCACTAGTGGCTTGTTGACGGTAAGTTTGCCTTGTGTGGTCAACTAGAAATATTGCGAACTTAACTTCAATTGTGATTCATGTGTTTGTATGCGTCGTTCTAATGGTACTTACATGTTGAGTCATTTAAAAACCTCTCGTCACTCCCTTGAAGATTGCACCAATTTTGTGTAAGTTGTCCAAAGTGAGGCGAAGGAGAGTCTGGTTGAAGTTTGTTGAGATTGATCCCACGTCCCGTCCTTAGATAGAGCATAAATTTCTTAGGCCCTACACTCTTTTAAATTCAGTTCACTTTTGGTTAGAATTAGGAAACTTGTGCTCACCTGCCAAATCATCCAAATCACATGAAAGCCCTTATTCCGCTGTCTGTTGTCAAGTGCCGAACAATTCTGTAAGTCCCCTTGAAATACTAGCAAATCACATCCAACCAACTGAGACTATTCGCATTGAAAGAACCTTGGAGTTGAACGCACGAACTCTCTCGCAATCTTAGCGTGCTGGATACTTTGATCAAGAGAGAATAGGGTAGCCGTTGGCGACTTTATTTTGCGTTGGTGCGGTCAGGGAAAATACATCAACAAAATTGGCGCTAGAGGGAGGGCGAGCATTGAATTGTTCCAGACGCTAGAAGGAACCAGTATGAGCTTTGAAGTGTCAAATGAGAGATATGTTAGATCTCTCTTATGTCAAAAAATCCAAAAAAAAAGTGAAAGTTTGAAAAATTCAAAAAAATCAAAAAATGGAAAATCAAAAAAGAGAGTTCTCAATGGATGAGCACGTTTCTTGCTCTCAAGACAGTTTTACAGATATTGCTCGGATTCATGAAAGATTGAATGCACAATTGTGGCCCAAGAATTTGTCTAAGTTTGCTTTGCCAGGAAGATGTCGAATTCATGAGACCTCCCAACACGAAGAAATCAGCTGCTTAACATTCCTCTCAAGGATAGAGCTTGTTCTCCAAGGGAAAATTTTCTTTTGGGATGTCCCCAAGCCAGGAATATTGGATGTAGAACCTGATGATTATAGCATTCCAAAAGTTCTGGATGAAGCCTTCGCAAGATTCATACTTACGATCCAAAATCAGATGGAGCTAGGCAATGTTTGTTTGAAAGGTGTTTTGCTCCCTCGTTGGTGTCGGATTCACAACACACCTCATCCAGAGTTCACTTGCACATGTGAAGAAGCCATTAACTTTGCCAGATGTCGCCTCGGATTACCAGTACTACCATATGGATTCTTCAAAGACAAAGGATGGATTGAATATGTCACACAAACACTTTTAGCACCAAATGAAGAGGGTACCTCAACATCATCCAACAACAAGGAGAATAAGTCACAACAGGATGATGAGGTCGAGCCTAGGAAGCAAGTAGATGAAGATTGTTCCTACATCACACTAGAACAGGAGGCTATTGGAGCAAAGATCGAAGAAGCCATGGAATACATCCAAGGAAGAGAAACCACTCAAGGCAACTGTCATCATACGAAAGTGAATGAATGTACAAAATTGCAAGTTATTGAAGATCATCAAGAACCAGAAACGAAGGACTTAGCTCAAAGCAAAGATTGTGTGAGAAGTTTTCAATCTTCATTCACTCAAGGAGGAGAACATGAAGAAGGAAGTGATTCTAGTACACTTCAAGAAGGAACGCTCCTTGATGAAAGGGTTCAGTTATGCATGAACAAGATGGAAGAAATGGTAAGCAGCTTAAGGCAAGATGATGTGTTTGATGATCAATCGGCTACCAAGATGGAGGCAAACTATGAAATGCATTTTGCATCAAAACTTGATCCATTATTCACGATCATGGAAGAATTGCTTGATGAAATTGAAACAAATGAAACACTGCCTGAAAAAGAGATAGAAAATGAAGAACAATTCAGGTTGGGGCTTGATCCATTGTTAGGGATTCAAAAGGAGCCAGTGCATGAAATGATCCAGATTTTCCGCCACACTCCTCCCAGTTTGGATCATCTCCACGTTTTGAATGCAAGAGGTTTGGTTCACCATCAACTTCGACCTCCTGATGAAGCAATGGACGACAGGCAAGAATGCAAGCCAGCAAATGAAGATCACCAGGTTGTATCTTTCCCTACTATTGGCTACAAAGAATATCATTTTGATTATGGAGATTTAGGAAAGACCACTTGTTTATGGATTAATCATGGTCCAGATGAGTTGCCCCAATTGCTAATCTTTCCAGAAGTTTTGCTTGAGTTTGAGATTTGTCCTTTGAAAGACAATTTTCCGAGTTTAAAGATAACTTTGCAAAACTTCGCACTACGACTACTACTTTGCTATTACTGCACATCCTGAGAAATCATGCTAGGAGTTGTATGTACTTGGGTCCTTTGATTGTTGTTAGCTTAAATTTTTTGTTTTTATTATTTGTCTTGCTTTCGTAGTTTAGCTCACTTTCAATAAACGGGGATCCCATTTGTGGGGGGTGTTGTGTTGTTTTCGCCACGGTCCGACACAATGTTAGTCCATTTCTTGGATAATCATTCAGGAAGTGCTTTAGGATTCGAGGTTGTTCTTTCGAGTCTTATTGTTTGGTTAGGATTTTGTACTTGACTCGGAAGGGAATCATCTATTGTGTCCTGACACCAAGTCTCATGATTGTTATCTTTTACACACATGATTAATTGCTCTAAGTCATTGAGGTTTCTTGGGAAAAGTTTTGGCAAGTGAAAATCTTACATCTTGCTTCAGCGCCACTACAATTCTCAAACCCATTGGAGGCTTCATTGCTTGCCAGCCAATTGAGGAATTGACGGAAAATAAAAAGAAAATGTGCTTGAAAGAAATATCTGAAAAACAAGAAAGAAATGAGAAAATGAAAAATGAAAGAAATATTATGAAATATTGGTTTTGGGAACATATGAGTAACTCCACTGGGGCTATGGACGCCCGACAGGCAGTGGAGCAATATTCGTGAGAATTGTAGCGACAATCTCGTCGGGGCCATGGACGCTTGACTGGTAGCGAGGCAATGTCCAGGATGCTTTTGAAGTTTAGATATTTATTTAACTTGCTGGGACGGATTGTGGGAGCTTCAATGGTCTTTTGAGTTGGAACAAACGCATATGCACACACTTGTAATCAAAAGATAAGGTGCCTTGATCCAATTTAGGATTTTTCTTCCCTTTTGAGTATATCCCCTAGTTAGTTGATGGCTTGGAAAGAATTATCTGAAGGTTCTGAGTATGGAATGGATATTGTCTTTGAAATGTTCAGGAACATTTATTCAGGTTGGGGCTAATGTTGTGACCTATTTCACACATCGCCCCATTGCAAATGAGGACCCCCTAATTTTTGCTTCGTTTCCGACTTTTGGCTTTGCTTTTGGGTCGTTTTGTCGTTGTCTCTCTTTTCTACGGTCTACCTTTCGGGATGTCTCCGCCATTGAGCTTCAACGTGAAATTTTGGCTAAGTCTAAAAATTAGGGTTTCCATCTTTTTGGTTAGTCCGAGGTCAAACAGGGTGAATATATTGAAAACAGGGAATAACATTGCTGTCAGTATGATTCCAGCAGGCTTCCACTGAAATTTCATCAGATTCCGGCTACTTACCATTTTTAGTAAGTGCATAATTCCAGATACTCTCTCAACATTCTTGAAATTCCAACAGTCACACTGTGTCCAAAACACATCAAGCTGCTCGCGTGCAAAATTTGAGCTGAAACAGACAACTTACTATTTTTAGCAGTTCAGCTTCCAGAGCAAATTCCAGGGTTTGGATGCTGAGTTTTCCAACACATGTCTAGATATTCCTTCTGGGTTTTCAGAGACCTTCATGATGGTGTAACATGCAAAATGAGATAACGACTTTCAGAGTTCAGCCTTCCGAGGCTATTTTTAGGGTTTGCATGTCAGGGTTTTCTTTGCATGTCTGATGATTCCTTGTGGGTTTTTCGAGAGCTTCGCGATGATATGACATGCAAAGCAGGATAGTCACTTCTTCAACAACTTGCTATTTTTAGCAGATGCATTTCAACAGTCGCCTCCCAGCACTTCAGAATCACGAACTGATCGCAATGCAACAGAAACGAGAACAAACGGAGACCATTTGATATGCATGCAAGACCAATTAGGGTTTCCAGCTTCGGGACCCAAAAAGAGGCATTAAAAGTCAGAATTTTCGAAAACCGATGTATACCACCGCAATCAGCATCTCTTAAGCTGTCTGCTGACAAAATTTGAAGGCAAACGGAGCACTTACTATTTATAGTAAGTCATTTCAGAAACTGGCTAAAAATAGGTGGTTAGCCGCATGTGCCAGTGTCAACAGGCAGGTCACATGGTGAGGAGGGCGTCATTCGAATTTCAAGTCAAACGGAGTTGTGGAAGTCTCAGAAGCAAACAGTTACTATAAATAGCAAGCCACCTCCAGAAACATGCTTTAAATAGCAGGTACAGGCAGATATTAGGGCCCGACAGCTCAATAGCATCACGAGAGTCAACACAAAGCAAAATCAGGCTTTTCAGAGTCAAAAGTCAATTCAAAGCACAAAAGTTGACAAACTTTCTAAAAATAGCAAATTAGGGTTAGCATGATCAGGCAAAGAGCATAAAATTCACTGAAATTGATAAATTTTCAAGTCCAGCCAGTGAAAAACGCCTTTAAAAGCTGAAGGTTGGTGGAAATTCTCTAAGCACTTGAAATTTGAAGTTCCCAGGCCAAATGCACCTTGAGAAGCTGAGGATGAGGCAGGAAATTTAGTGAAGGCATTGAAAATGGAAGCTTGCCTAGGGAAATGCGCCCAAGGTCAGAGAAAGAAGATGAAGTTTGACTTAGTACTTAAAATTTGAAGCTGCTGCTCTCCTAGGCGCCTTGACTACTTAGGTTTGATGGAAAATTCTTCTAAGTGTTTGAAATTGGAAGTTGGCATGGTGAAATGCGCCCTTGACGTTCAAGATTGCTAAATTACTCTAAGGCATTCAAAACTTGAAGCTAGACACTCCATTTGTGCCTTGACTTAGAGGAAGGCTGGAAAATTTTCCAAGTCTTGAAAGTTGAAGTAGAACCCTCCAAAATGCGCCCAAGCTTGAAGAGGTTCCAAGAAATCTTCTAAGTATCCAAAATTGGAGGCTCACACTTCTATATGCGCCCTTGAGGGAAAATGGAAGATGAGAAGCTTGGAAAATTTTGTAAGTATATAAAATTTGAAGTAGAGAGGGTCAAATGCGCCCTGGCTTTGAGGTGACTCCAACAAAGTTTCTCTAAGTGTTGCAAAATGAAAGATTGACCTCTCATATGCGCCCACGCAATGGAGTTAAGATGAAAGTTCTCTAAGGCACTTAAAGTTGATGTTCACACATGCAAATGCGCCCAAGAAGGATGGGGAAACTTGGAAATTTTCTAAGTATCGCAAACTTAAGGTGGCTACCTCTAGATGCACCCTTGAAGTAAGAAGAAGTTGATGAAATATTCTAAGTGTCAAAATTTGCTCCTCTATACTTGAAATGCGCCCATGCTTGTAGTGGTGGGTTTAAAAAAAAATGCCTAAGGCATGTAAATTGGAGGCTTGAAGTCCAAAATGCGCTGTAGCCTTGACTGGAGGGTAAAATATTCTGAGTATTGGAAAATCGAAACTCAAAGGCCACCCATTGAAATGCGCCCGAGGCATTCAAGAAGAAATTTTTTCTAAGTGAGTCAAAACAATAAAAATTTTCTCACCACAGGAAGATGATTTGAAGATCAAATAAAAATGTTCTAAGGCAATCTAAATATTTTTTCTAAGTATTATCAAATTTGCACCTCCCTAGAGGAAAATCACGCCTAGACTTGGAAGTATGGAATTTGGATGAAATTGCCAGAGATGAAGTCAGATGATGCCAGCTGCACAGGGTCAATTAAATTTTTCAAGTCAGAGCAACAAGAAATGTCCATAGATGTAAAGAATAGGATTAAATTTGTTAAAAAAATATTTTTCCAAGGTTAAAAATTCAAGAAAATTAAATGAACCCGTTCATTGTATACCCATGAATTCGACACATTTTGAAGAAAATTTTCTTCTGGGTATTGAAGATTGTCAATGAGGAACGAACTTTTGTGTCTTCTACAGTTCGCCGAAGCCTTCAGAATTGAGATTTTTGATGGGCACTTAAATAATGCATTTCCTAAGTAAAAGTTTGAAAATTTTTCTAAGGAAAGAAAGGAAGATGTTGAAATATATCACATTGGCGGATGAATTTGAAGTTGGGCACCTAGATAATTTTGATCAAATTCCTGATGAAAGCATTTTTCTCGAGCCTGAGTCGGATGAAATATCAGAGTGAAGTACGCCGATTAGAATGCAAGATGGGTTGAAAATTTGGCTAAGGCATGAAGAATTTGAATGCAAAATTGGCTAGTGAAGACGATGAACCCTTGGAAGTTAAAGTGTGAAAATTAGGTAAGTAAGCTGAGTTTTTTTTATGAAGTGTTCTAATACTCTTCTCCTTGCTTGTTTTGCAGGAGAAACGTTGGGACCAAGCGGTGATGACTTAAGTGATCCAAGATGACATTTCAACCTCGAAGGAAGGAAAGTTGCAAGAAAATGGCTAAGTGTTGAGACTTAGTGACAAAGAGGAAGTTGAAGAATGACGTCAAGAAGAAGATCAAGATCAGTGTGAATGCGTTTCAAGGCTGGAATCTTCTAGAAGGATGGTGGACATTAATGGCTCATTTATTACCCCACTCCTCTTTGTGGCGGTTTTTAGGGTGAACCTTGTTTAGGGCTGGGGTGGCACAATCTGGGCCATCCAGCCGATTGTAATCTGAGCCGTCCACTGGACTTGGCCAGCTATAAAAGGGGCATCCCCCCTCATTTGTACCTTAGTAGAAGCAGAGCTTAGAGATCAGAGTAGAGAGTAGAGGAGAGACACTTTAGTTGTAATATCTTAGCATAGCGTAGTTTGAAGGAGAAGGAAAGTTTTCCTTTGAAAAATTTGTAAGAGAATGTTGCGAAAAATACTATTGTAATAAAAGATCTTTCATTGAATGGTGAATTCATCTTTGTTAGAAGTAGCTAGCAAGGTTTCTTCATCCCTTCGACTTCAAGTAGCATAATGTAGAGTAGTTTTCATTTTCATGCAAGTAGACGTTAGCTTTAGATTTGTGGTGTCAATCGAGACAACTTCATTTTTATCCATACCACTAGCGGCTTGCTGACGGTAAGTTTGCCTTGTGTGGTCAACTGGAAATATTGCGAACTTAACTTCGATTGTGATTCATGTGTTTGTATGCGTCGTTCTGATGGTACTTACATGTTGAGTCATAATTTGAAAACCTCTCGTCACTCCCTCGAAGATTGCACCGACTTTGTGTAAGTTGTGCTAAGTGAGGTGAAGCAGAGTCTAGTTGAAGTTTGTTGAGATTGATCCCACGTCCCGTCCTTAGATAGAGCATAAATTTCTTAGGCCCTACACTCTTTTAAATTCAGTTCACTTCTGGTTAGAATTAGGAAACTTGTGCTCACCTTCCAAATCATCCAAATCACATGAAAGCCCTTAGTCCGCTGTCTGTTGTCAACTGCCGAACAATTTCTTAAGTCCCCTTGAAATACCAGCAAATCACATCCAGCCAACTGAGACTATTTGCATTGAAAGAACCTTGGAGTTGAACGCACGAACTCTCTCACAATCATAGTATACTGGATACTTTGATTGAGAGAGAATAGGGTAGCCGTTGGCGACTTTATGCTGCGTTGGTGCGGTCATGGAAAACACATCAACAGGACCAAATGGGGTTCCCTATTTTTTAGGGATTTTGCTTTTTCTATTTTTAGAAAGTCAACCCTGGTCAACGAGTCAACTTTCCATCTTTAGATCCAAAAATCAACCAAAAAATCAGAAAATCATTGAAAATATCAAAGTAAAAATAAAAAAATCAAGTGAAAAATCAAGAAAAGCATGGAAAATCAGTCAAAAATCTCAGAAAAATCAACCCAAAAGCATGAAAGGATCTAGAAAAATCATTGGAAATCAGTCAAAATTTGAGAGAAAATCACCAAAAAAGCAACCAAAAGGGCATAAAATTATGTGAAAAAATTCAGTCTAAGTCTGGAAAATTTTCCCTCAAGAGAGCATGTTCAGCCATGAAGGAGGTTGGCCCTTAAAATGTGGGATGTGGCAAAGAATGGCAAACCTTTTCCAAATTCTGCCATGCCTAAGAAAAGAATGGCAAGGACTTAAGAAAGTCCGCCTAGCAATGAAGAAGGATGGCAAGATGTCTTTGAAGTCCGCCCTAAAAATGAGGGACTTAGCAAGGCAGGTCTAATGTCCGCCCAGCCTTGGTAAGACTCTTCCAAACTCCGCCCAGCTTTGGCAAGATGAGTGGAAAGTCCACCTAAGCCTTGAGGAGTATGGAAAAGACCTTGGAAAGTCCGCCCTTCACTTGGCCAAACACTTGGGAAGTCCACCTAGGCATACAAGAGGGAAAAAAATTAAAATTTTGCTAAGTGTTTGGTGCCTTGAGGTGAAAATCTGAAAATTGCCTAAGTATAGAGGCCTAAAAGAACGGAAAATTGAAATTTTGGCTAAGTATTTCAATATTTTAAAGGGGAGAAGTGCGAATTTAGGCTAAGTGTGAAAGGCAAGCCTAGTAGAAAGTCCGCCATACCTTGAGGAAAGATGGAAAAGACCTTGAAAAGTCCACCTGGGACATGGCAAAGAAAAAAATGAAGGTTCGCCTAAGCATAAGAGAGAAGAAAGATAAAAATTTTGCCTAAGTCTGGATGCCTAGAGAAAAGTTGATAAATCTGGCCAAGTATATAGAGGAAAATGCACATGGCAAAGAAGGCAAGAAAGTCCGCCCTTGGCTAGAAGGGATAAAATTTTTGTCAAGTATCATGGAATTTTGCCTAAGGAAGAGATCCAAACACAGACTTTGCCTAGAGAAATTCGTCCGACCAAGAGAAAAATTGATTTTGGCATAAGAAAATTTGCCCGATGCAATTGAAAGTCCGCCATGGCAGGAGAAAATAAGGATCTGGCATAACATTTATTGACAGAACGGCTAAAATTTTGACTTGGCTAGACGAAAATTGAAGTAAATTTGGAAAATAAACTTTTAGCCAAGGAAAAAAAGAGAAAAATCGAAATAGCCATGGGTCCAACACGAACGGGTTGGAAATAAATTAAAATATTTCAATATTTTAATAATTTATTTTCAAATACTCAGAAATTTAAAAGCCTTGGACAAAATTAAATTCACTAGACGTGTGTCAGAGGAAAATAATTGCGTCGGACAAAGATAAAATCCAATGGGCAAAACTAAATTCGCGAATGAATTAAAGCTTGGAAAATTGAATTTAATTAAGGCATTTAATATTTTCAAATTTTCGAAAATTAAAGATAAACATCTAAGCAAAAAATCAAATTTTTGAAAATCAAAGAGATTTGCCTAGATAAGCTCGCCATGGAGCTTTTTCAAAAAATAATGGAAACTTGCCTGTTTGAAGAAGAGAAAACAAATCGAGATCGAGAGAGAAGAAGGCAGTTGCTAAAACAAATCAAGTTCTTCAGCATTATAATGAGTTTCAACAACTCATTTTTCACAGACACAGCTGAAGAGAAGTTAATCTCTCGAAATTCTAAGGCGATCAATCCTTCTACAGGAAAGATCGATTTTCTCAAAGGAAGAAGTAATTTTCATTGCTGAAGAAGAATTTTCTCGAGGAAGGAAAAGATTTATTTGCTGAAAATCGAATTTTTGTGCAAGAGGGGCGCACTTTGTCACTTGCTTTTTGGTTAAATCCTCAAAGTTTAAATCTGATCTGCAGCCGGAAGTTCTTTCCTGAGGTTTGAAGTTCAATTGGATAAATTTGCCATTCTCTTTCTGTCTTTTTCATCTTGGCTAAAGCTCTGGCCAAATTTCAATTAAAATTATTTACTTTCAGCAATTGTAGGCATGATGAGACACTTTACTACCCACTCTACCTGCTCATGTCTGATCAACGGTTCCATCCTTTTGAATGACACAACTCTAGGACCCACATTTGATAATCTTGTTAGCACTCTCTTTTTCCCATTTGCCTCAACTTTCATTTCTATCTTCTGCAAATTAAAAAAGAACTCCATAAGGGATTTTATCCAATGCATCCCCAAAACCATATTAGTATCCCCAATGTTAAGCACATAGAAATCATCCTTCATCTCATATTCTCCCAACTATAAGCTCAAGCTAGAGATCTTACGGGTACAAGAAATTTTGTACCCATCAGCCACCATGACCTTAAATCCATCATGTTCTTCCATTTGCAGCCGTCTTCTATTCACGAAGCCCTCATCAATGAAATTATGAGTGTCACCTGTATCAATGAGCGCTATGATTCACTACCCCTACAGTGTCCCTTTAACCTTAAATGTGACTGATTTTTTGGATACTAGAGAGTTCGGCAATGGTACCATCACTATTTGGCTCATCTGATGAGTTCTCCTCACTACTCTCCAAATCTGATTGCTGATCTGATTTTTTGGATGCAGATTTCTCAACAAAAAATACTCTATTTGCTTTGCTTTTGCCTTCACACTACATTTGTGAGATGGGTCTCAAGGCTCTCTACAATGGAAGCACAATTTCTTCCTCCAAAGATCATTGAGCTGCTAATTATCCAACCTATTAGTCTCATGACGTGGCTGATGTGTTTCCTTATGAAATTTTTTCTTATCCTTATCCTTCTTATGGGAAAAACTCTTAGATTGTAGTTTGCTCCTAAGAGTAGAAGTCTCCATGTCTCTAGCCTTCTTAATGGCTTCCTATAATGAAGATGGATTAAGGGCTTTAATCCAACCTCACAAGGGATCTAAAAGACCATCCATGAATAGAACAATGAGCCTCCTCTCTAAAATATCTATGACTAACATTGAAAGTCTCTAGAAATCAGCAACATATGCCTCCACTGAACCCCATTGTTTGAGCTGAGCCAACTCGTTGAAGTGCAACTCTAGATCTTTCCTATCAAATCTCTCTATCAACCTCTCTATGAACTCAACATATGAACCAATTTGGTTAATTTGGTGTCATGTCCCCGTTTTAGCTGACACTGTTTGTCGAGGAGTTAGCCTATAATTTGTCATGTCCCCATTTTTTGGCGAGCATCAGAGTTCGTAAGAGTTAGCCTATTATGCGACCCTCGTAGGCTGATAGGTCGGATAGGGGGTCATTTCGGAGCTCGGCTCAGCGTCAGATTGGCAGTTTTGATCAATTGGCTTTCGTTCAGGCTCATTCGAAGACTTCTTACAGAGTTGCTATTTTTAGCAGTTCCTGGCAAGCAGTGTGGGACCCTGTTGTGACCTTTTTCACACATCGCCCCATTCAAGATGGGGACCCCTAATTTTTGCTCCATTCTCGTCTTTTTGGCTTTGGTTTTTGGCCTCTCTCTCTCTCTGTCTCTTTTCTGATGGTCTACTTTCTCGGGACGTTCCCGTTTGCAAGCTTAAGCATGAATTTGGCCAAGTCTGAAATTGGGGTTTTGTCTTCCTGGTCAGTACAGGGGTCGAATAAAGTGAATAACTTGAAAATTGAGCTTAACATTGATGTTAGCATGTTTCCAGCAGGTTCTCAGCAAAATTTCATCAAATTCTGAGGTACTTACTATTTTTAGTAAGTGTGAAATTCCAGGCAATTTGTCAGCGTTTTTGAGATTTCGATCATCACACAGCATTCAGAGTACATCAGACTGCTTGCACGCCAAATTTGAGCAAAATTGGACAACTTACTATTTTTAGCAGTCTGGCTTCCAGGGCAGATTTCAGGGTCCAGATGCAGAGATTTTCTTTGCATGTCTGGATATTCCTTCTGGGTTTTTCAAGACCTTAATGATATAACATGCAAGTCGAAATGATTTCGGATTCAACCTTCCGAGGCTATTTTTAGGGTTTGCATGTCGGTTTCTTTTGCATGTCGGTGATTCCTGATGGGTTTTTCGAGAGCTTCGCGATGGTGTGACATGCAAACGGAGATTCTCACTCAGTAAGGAACTTGCTATTTTTAGCGTGTGTCCCGCACCGCTTCCCAGCTTCAGATTCATGAGCTGATCGCAATGCCACGAAACAAAGACAAACGGAGATCTTTTGATAAACATGCAAAGCGAGTTAGGGTTTCCAGCTTCGGAGCCTAAAAATAGGCATCAAAAGTCAAAATCTTCAAAATCCGGTGTAAACCACCGCGATCAGCGTTCTTCAGGCTATCTGCTGGTAAAATTTCAAGTCAATCAGAGCACTTACTATTTATAGTAAGTCAAATTTGGAAACTGGCTAAAAATAGTAAATTGACTGCATGCGTCAGTGTCAGCAGTAAGGCCACGTGGTGAGGAGCGCCTCAT
Organism: Sequoia sempervirens; assembly: GCA_007258455.2. Lineage (NCBI taxonomy): Eukaryota > Viridiplantae > Streptophyta > Pinopsida > Cupressales > Cupressaceae > Sequoia > Sequoia sempervirens. Next base: position 19,275 of record VDFB02118667.1, read on the forward strand.
TCGAATTTCAACTCGATCGGAGCTGTGGAAGTACCGGAAACGAGAGGTTACTATAAATAGCAAAACACTTCCCAAAATGTGCTATTTTTAGTAAGTCGGCTCAAGATGGCAGTGTTGACAGGACAATGAGGTTATGAGGATGCTACGTTCAAAATTTCGAGTTGATCCGAGCTTCAGACGCGCAAAATCAAGAGGACTTACTATAAATAGCAGGGCACGTGAGCTGGCGAAAAATGATAAAAATTTGTCTAAGTCTGGAACTTCATCCAGTTGCTATGGCAAAATGCGCCCATCCCAGCTGGAGATAAAAAAAAAAAAATTCAAAGTGATGCAAGTTCGTCCTGCTCAGGGGTCAAAATGCGCCCAAGTTGGTGAGGTGGAGCATGAAAATTTTTCTAAGGCATGAAGTTTATCCTTCACCCTTGCCTAAATGCGCCCATACTTCAACTCTCATCCACCTCCACTGGCAAAATGCGCCCAAGGAGTTAACAAGAAGAAAAAGTCAAGGAAAGTCAACGAACTTCATCCTACACCATTAGCAAAATGCGCCCAAGGAGAAGGAGGGAAGTTGTGAAAGTTTCTAAGTAAAATTCGTCCTTCTCCACACCTCAAATGCGCCCAACAAGCAAAAGGGTCAAAATAGTCAAAGTGTTTCATCCTTCAGCATAGGCTAAATGCGCCCACATGCTAGCAAGATGCTAAAAACTTTCTAAGGCAAGAAACTCGTCCTCCTCCTAGGTGGAAATGCGCCAAGTCTTGAGAAAGTCAAACAGGTCAAAGATTTACATCCTCTTGCATGGGTAAAATGCGCCCAAAATGGGCCATGTAAAGACAAAAATGGAAGTTGAAAAGTCACAAACAAAGGCGTTGGAAAAAGTTTATCCACCAGCTACATGGAAATGCGCCCAAAGCTGAAAAGAGGTCAAACAAGTCAACGTTTTTCATCCTTCCCACACATAGAAATGCGCTCAAGTTTGAGTGGGTCAGCAAGTCAAAGTCTTTTATCCTCCTCAAGAGCCAAAATGCGCCCAAAGCAGCTCAAGTGAAGACAAAAAGTGGAGTTGAAGGGTCATCCCTCTTGCATGTTCAAATGCGCCCACATTAAGGTGTAAATAGTGAATAGAGGGTGGTGAATAGGGTGAAATGTGATTAAAGCGTAGTAAAAGGCGAGTAAATTCCTCAATGGCATGGTGAATACAAGGTAGATGCTAGGCGTTATTCCTTTCCTAGCCTCAAATGCGCCCAGGGTGTTGTAGAATGTTGCAAAGTGTGTTGGGCGTGATTTTTCTTTCCTCTCCTAGCCTCAAATGCGCCTAAGTGGTAAAGTGTTAGAAATTTTTGCTAGGCGTGTGTGTTGGTGAAGATGAGTATTGGGCGTGGTGATATTTTTCTCCAAGTGCTATGCGCCTAAGATGTTAAGTGTTGAAAAATTTGCCTAGGCGTTGGGTTTTCAAATGTGAAGATGTTGGAGGATAAAATGTGCCAGGCGCCTCTATGAAAAATTTTCTAAGTGAGGATGATATTTTCACAGGCAAAGTTGATCGAGTTGGATATAAAATTTTCTAAGGCAAGATTTTCGAAGTGATTCAAAAATTTTCTAAGGCACAAAATGTTCTCCCTTAGAAAAATGCCTAAGTCTGGAGAAGTGATGATTTTCCTGAAGCGTGAACGGAATTGCCAGAGGTGAAGTCAGAGAATGCCAGTCGCACAGGTTGAAAAATATTTTCAAGTCAGAGCAACAAGAAATTCTCAGAGGGGATCGAAGAACGAGAACAAAATTGTTGAAAGAATAATTTTCTAAGGTTCAGAATTCAGGAAAATTAAGTGAACCCGTTCGTTGGGCACCCATGAATTCGACGCGTTCTGGGGAAAATTTTCTTCTGGGTATCGAAGATTGTCGATGAGGAGTTGATTTTAAGGTCTTCCACAGTTTTTCGAGGATTCTGGGATGAAGATTTCAAGCGGGCACCGGGTTGGTGAATTTCCTAAAGGAAAGTTGAAAATTTTCTAAGGCAAATGTGAAGAAAACATATTTTCAAGGTGAAATTCTCCAGACGATGGATTTGAAAGGAACTGCCTAGGTGAATTTGCTTAAATCCTTCGGGAAGATAGTTTTCTTGAGCTAGAGTTGTATAAAATCAAGGTTGTCAGAGCTCCAGCAGGTGAAATGAATTTCTCAAAGATGAAGTTTGTCTAAGGCATGAACTTGAACACAAGGTTGGCAATGAACGCTTGGAAATCAAAGCATGAAGATCAGGTAAGTGAGTTAAGTTTATATCATGAAGTATTCTAATACCCCTCTCCTTGCTTGTTTTGCAGGAGAAATGTTGAGGCCAGAGCACGATGTCTGGAGGTGGTGGAGCACGATGATATCACAACCTGCAGAGGAAGATAAAGTTGCGAGTTTCAATTTCGAAGGGAGAGGGTGCAGGAAATTGGCTAAGTGTTAGCTCAAGTGACGAAGATGAAGACCCTCAAGTGGAAGAAGTCAAAGAACAACGCCAAGAAAGATCGAGAGCAGTGTGAACGCGTCTACAAATGGAATCTTCTAGAAGGATGATGGTGGACATTATGGCGCATTTATTACCCCACTCTCCTCGTGGCGGTTTTTAGGGCAATATTATTTAGGGCTGAGGTGGCACGATTCTGGCCACTCTATTGATTGTAACCCTAGCCGTCTTTTGGGACTTGGCTAGCTATAAAAGGGGGAGTCCCCCTCATTTGTAATTCATTAGAAATTAGAAGATTAGATCAGAGCTAGAGATTGTTGAGTAGAGCTAGATAGTGTAGCATTGTAGAGCATTTTGCATCATTTGGAGAAGAGAGAAAGTTTTCCCTTTGAAAACTTTTGAAGAGACTGTTGTGTAACACATTTTATGATAATAGATTTTTTCATTGATGATGGAATTCGTCTTGTCATGAAATGCTAGCAAGGTTTCTTCTTCCTTTCGCATCCAAGTAGCTTAATTCTTGAAAGTAGCTTACTTTGGTGTGTGTTGTTTTATTGAGATAGCTTCGCTTTATTCCATACCACTAGCGGCTTGTTGATGATAAGTCTGCCTTGTGTGGTCAACTGGACATTATCTTGTGTCTAACTTCGGTTGTGGTTTACATACTTATATGCGTTGTTTTGATGGTGTACGTATGTTAAACTATAACTTGAATACCTTTTGCTATCCCCTTTGAAGATTGCACCGATTTTGCCGAGGCTGTCCGACGGAGGCTAGGTGAAATCTGGTTGAAGTCTATCGAAATGAAGCTCCACATATCCTGCATTTAGAATAGAATATAAACTTCTTAGGCCCTACATCCTTTTAAATTCAGTTCATTTCCGGCTAGAATTAGGAAACTTGCGTTCACCTGCCAAATCATCCGAATTACATGAAAACCCTTAGTCCGCTGTCTGCTGTCAACCGCCGAACAATTGTGTAAGTCCCCTTGACATACCAGCAATATCACATCGAGCCAAACTGAGCCTATTCGCACTCAAGGAACCTTGGAGTTGAAAGCATGATCTTACTCGCAATCTTAGCATGCTGAATACTTTGTTCAAGAGAGGATAGGGAAGCCGTTGGCAACTTTATTATGTTGGTGCGGTCTCAAAAACCACGTCAACAGACCCGCTATTTTTTAGCGGTATGACTTGGCACGTAATCACAGGGTTCGTCACTTCAGCGAACAGTAATCGGATGAGTAACGAGAGAAATATTAATATTTAATTGTATTAATTAAATATTAATTATTTAATGATTATAATATAAAGTTATAATTTTAAATTATAACTTAAGTGATTCTTCTTGAGGGGTGCGCCCATCATCAGAAAGGGGCCAGTTATTGATTATAATTTATTATAATAATTTGGCTGAGGACTATGGAGAAATTAAAAGAATTAAAAGTGAATATTTTAATTAAACCCTATTATGGTGGAAATCGCACTTTTGAAGAGATAAAGGGATTTGCCTTGGGTTTTGAGCCATTATGACATTTGTGAATTGAAAATTGATCAGTCTTTGCCAGAGAACAGAACCTTAGGGTTTGAGTTCGAAATTCTTTGGAGAACGAGCCATCTCCATCGAAGCAGTTCAGAGGGTGTGAAATAACACCTGATCTATTGCAGCTGAGAGATTTCTTCATTCTGGAGAAATCACAGAACTTCAAAGATATTTACATTCAGGGTTTACAGAGAAGCTTTTGTCCAGAAGACATCCATCTATCAGGGCGCACCATGTTCAGAGGTCCAGACATTGATTACAAGGAGGCTATACACTTTAGCATTTATTACTGCTGCAACCGTACCACTGCTGACAGCCGTACATCTTCAAGCTTCCTAATGATTAAAATCTCAGAGGTTTTTGTCAGGGTTTTCAACCAGAGGACAGTATTCCATCTAGGCGCCAACTTCTAGAGATCTGGAGACTTCATTAAAGGGCCGTACTTAATTTGCTGATTGCTGTAGCAGGCCGTACTTACTTGCAGCAGGCCGTACCTCCTTTATTCAAGCCGTACTTTCTTGTCTTGGTAAATACGCCTCTCTTTTGGTCTTTATTCTTCATCCATCTGGGGCGCAGTTGTACTGGGAGCAAGCTGAGATCACCAGACACAGGAAGAAAGGTCAATTCATGTGAAGCCGTACCATCTTCAGCAGATCATTTATTGCTGTATCAAAATCAGGTTTCAAATAAAATCTTTGCTTTGTCATTTGCATGTAACTGGGTTATGTTGTAATCGTCTTCAGAAGATTCTATAATGAATAAGCTTCAGTATTTGCCGTATATTCTGTAGTTTCAGAGTTAGATGAATTTTTATTGAGTTTATTTTAAATTCTAGCAAAATCGCATTCTTTACATTTATGCTCAAAACTCCAAGAAACGTCAAAAAAATCAAAATTTGCAAAAACTTCAGAAAACATCAGGAAAAACAGATAGTATCGGAAACAGAGGGAAACTGGGGTTTCTACAGTGGTATCAGAGCTAAATCCTGCCATCCTGAGGGTTTAGCCGTCTTCTGCAGCCGGAACAGTTTGGGTCTTATCAGGTGTTATACATGCAGACGTGCTCTGATTGACAGGCAACCGAGTTTGAGCAGGCAGCCGGAAAACATGGCTGACAGAACAAATAAACCTAGAACAGAGATTCTTCATAGTAACCGAGATCAGGATGATGCAGAGGTTTTGCATGCACTTAGAGATCTTCGTGCAGGTCAACGGTGGTCAAATGGTGTATTACAGCAGTTGGCAGTTGCACTTCAGAGACTGGGTACTCCGAGGAGACCGTCACCACATCGTGACGATGGCAGGAGTGTTGCAGGTTCACGGAGAGCTCCTAGGATAGTGTCACGGACAGCAGATAGGCCTACTAGGTCCACTTTCACGAGACAGGAGCCCGATGAGGCTATAGCAGGTGAGAAGCATGAGGGTTTGTTCGTTGGTACTTTTAGGACAACGAACGACGAGTGGCAGTTAGCACCACCTGAGGTCAGCGGAAGGATTACTATTGACAGAACACCACGAATCACGGAAAGAGAAGTGATTAGCATGTTCCAAGAGTATAGCATTCTACCTCATAAAATTAAAAAGGAACTTCCTTTCTTGAGTTACATGGATTTGCACCCGAGTCTTTGTCATAAAACAGAGTTTGCAAGAAAGGAATATCTCACTATAGCTTGTGAGTTGTTTACACCTGGAAGGGATAGAGAATCTACACATAAGGATGATACAACTCTTCGTCAGAATGATTTGGTATCTTCAAATCCCTATGAAGAATGCAGAAATTTATGTGATGAGTTTGATAGAAGTGCTGATTTAATTCAAGAAAACACTAGCACAGCTTTGGGTAATGATTTACCTATATCGTCCTTGCACGAGGTGACTCAAGAAGTATCTACTAAGGAGGCTACTTCTGATTTTTATGACAGCGATGATGAAACTTCGCGTGAGCATGAACCAGCAGCTGTTTCACAGATGCAAAGTAACCCTATTGATGTGTCACGTGAAGAGACTCAAGAGTTGGGTACTACAAATGCAATTGGTGTTGAGAATTTATATCATGGTGAGTCTGATTTTCCGGATCAGACCTTTGAAAACCAGCTAGAGGATTCACATGTTGATATGGAATCCCAGGATCATACATTGGATGGGCATGTAGTCACTTTTGGAGTAGAAGCGTGTGAAGATACTGTCATACTAGCAACTTCTACCATACCAGTTGAGCCATCCGTTGAGGTACAGAGCAGCAGTACCTTAGATGTTGAGGTGTGCATGGGTGAAAGCACACATGATGCTGCTTATCATGAGGTGAGTGATGACGGATCAGCGTCATATCATAGTGCATATGGTGAACCGGAAATCTTGTATGGGGGTCGTAAGCTTCAAAATCCTCATCATTTGGTTGGGCAACTACAAGTGAATGACAATATGATTGCCACCGCCCTTGAGCATTTTGACGTTGCTCGTCAGATGTTGTCTGCCTATGGTTGGAGTCCTTTGACAAATGAGCACAGTGATAGTGGTTTCTCCCTTGCAGTGATACATGCACTCCGAGAAGCAATTGGAACGATGAAACAAAACTACCTTAAACTACTTGCGGACAGGGATTTCCTTCTCGAGTGGGATTGCATTTGTTATGATGCATTGAAGGGGAAAGAGGAGCAGATCGATGAGCTCACTCATGAGCTTGAGGTGACTAGGGACTCATTGCATAGCACCCAGTTGGCTCTTCGAGAGTCACAGTTACAGATTGAGAGATTCACCGTGGCGTTGAGTTTGGCACAATCTTCACCATCTTTGGATATAGTTTAGTCTTCCATGGCAGCGGTTGGTGAGGAGTATACACCCATGGTTCATAGCAATGAGGGAGATGTTGAGGATGTGGTTACATCCATCACGGTTACAGGAGCAGTGGATACAGATGGGATGAGTGCACCAGATGAGAGTTGCAGTGGGCTCCGTGTTGCACTAGGATCTCTTGAGATTAGTCCCATGATAGGTGATGCACGGCAGATCATTGGTAGTTCCTGTGACATGGTTGTTGATTCACGAGAGAGTTGTGTGACAACCCTCGACACTTGTCCATCTCCACAGAAGATATTCGGAGACTCATCTAGTTGGGAGATTGGTACTTATGTTGATTTGTTTCCCTCTCCTAGAGGCAAACCAATCATTTCATCCGATACAGTTGACTATGATCGGCAGCTGGTTGAGCCAAGTCAGGAGTACAATTCGACTTATTATTCCAGCGATTCAGAGATGGATGATTCAGATCAGTATAGAGTGATTGTGCAGTTTGTGAATAATCCATTATTTGAAATTGATGGTGGTTTGGTCTATGATAATCCACTCTTCGAGATGGAAGCTGATCGTACTCTTGATGCTAGTTCTTGGTTAGGTGATAATCGTAGTGTTTGGGATTGTTCCAATGCATCGCGATTCCAAACAAGACTCACAGAGGAGTTTAATGGGGTGTACACGGTGAGGAGTGCTTATAGTTTTTCTTTTGATCCACCTGTACATGATTTGTATTCGATGCACCATTCTTGTGCACAGGGTGATTCTCTTGGTGCAGCCGAGGGGAGTCCTTCATTACTGTGTGTAGAGTTACCATCTTCACGAGATGGAATTAGCGACTGCAAGTACTCGACTCAGTTGTTTGTGGGGTATTACTTGCAGGGTCAGCAGTCAGTTATCCATCATGCCGATACATATTTGACAGGGCTTGATACTTCTATGTCGCAGATTTTTCATACAGGTACATGGTTACAGGGCGACTATGGTGTTAGTTGGCATGATGGCTGGGTCAGTTATCACATCCATGAGGTTGTAGCAGAGGACAGGGAGAGATTCAGTGTAGCAGATGCTTCTAGAAGTTATTTTCTCCACATGACCGATGGGTGTGAATTCAGACTGTATTGGGATCCAGGTGGTGACAGTTTGGGTACTGAGTATTGGATGGGTCCCACTGGGTCATTTTCACTATTCTCAGCATGGTGAAGTTGGAGGTAGTAGAGCGCAGTGGCAGTCTGAGGATGACAGTCACGACAGACTTTCACTCTGGGTTTGGGATCCAGGGATAGCTTGCGCAGTTGAGTTTTTTGTTGATGCTACAGGAAACAGTTCGAGATGTGTGGGACATTTCACAGTTATTCTTTTGGGCCTTCCGAGGATTGGAGTTTCTTTGCAGTGGAGATTGCTTGGGGTCAAGCAATTTCAGGGAGGGCGGACTGTCATGTCCCCATTTTTTGCGAGCATCGAGTTCGTAGAGTTAGCTATTATGCGACCCTCGTGGTGATAGGTGGGATAGGGGTCATTTCGGCCTCGGCTCGGATGGCGGTTTTGATCAATTGGCTTTCCTCGGGCTCATTCAAGACTTCTTACAGAGTTGCTATTTTAGCGATTCCGGCATGTGGGACACTGCTGGCCTGCCGATAAGATGACTGGCGGCGCGAGGAAATCACTTGGTTCGCCTCGCACTGGGACAAATCGTGGATGAGTAACGAGAGAAATATTAATATTTAATTGTATTAATTAAATATTAATTATTTAATGATTATAATATAAAGTTATAATTTTAAATTATAACTTAAGTGATTCTTCTTGAGGGGTGCACCCATCATCAGAAAGGGGCCAGTTATTGATTATAATTTATTATAATAATTTGGCTGAGGACTATGGAGAAATTAAAAGAATTAAAAGTGAATATTTTAATTAAACCTTATTATGGTGGAAATCGCACTTTTGAAGAGATAAAGGGATTTGCCTTGGGTTTTGAGCCATTATGACATTTGTGAATTGAAAATTGATCAGTCTTTGCCAGAGAACAGAACCTTAGGGTTTGAGTTCGAAATTCTTTGGAGAACGAGCCATCTCCATCGAAGTAGTTCAGAGGGTGTGAAATAACACCTGATCTATTGCAGCTGAGAGATTTCTTCATTCTGGAGAAATCACAGAACTTCAAAGATATTTACATTCAGGGTTTACAGAGAAGTTTTGTCCAGAAGACATCCATCTATCAGGGCGCACCATGTTCAGAGGTCCAGACATTGATTACAAGGAGGCTATACACTTTAGCATTTATTACTACAGCCGTACCACAGCTGACAGGTACATCTTCAAGCTTCCTAATGATTAAAATCTCAGAGGTTTTTGTCAGGGTTTTCAACCAGAGGACAGTATTCCATCTAGGCGCCAACTTCTAGAGATCTGGAGACTTCATTAAAGGGCCGTACTTAATTTGCTGATTGCTGTAGCAGGCCGTACTTACTTGCAGCAGGCCGTACCTCCTTTATTCAAGCCGTACTTTCTTGTCTTGGTAAATACGCCTCTCTTTTGGTCTTTATTCTTCATCCATCTGGGGCGCAGTTGTACTGGGAGCAAGCTGAGATCACCAGACACAGGAAGAAAGGTCAATTCATGTGAAGCCGTACCATCTTCAGCAGATCATTTATTGCTGTATCAAAATCAGGTTTCAAATAAAATCTTTGCTTTGTCATTTGCATGTAACTGGGTTATGTTGTAATCGTCTTCAGAAGATTCTATAATGAATAAGCTTCAGTATTTGCCGTATATTCTGTAGTTTCAGAGTTAGATGAATTTTTATTGAGTTTATTTTAAATTCTAGCAAAATCGCATTCTTTACATTTATGCTCAAAACTCCAAGAAACGTCAAAAAAATCAAAATTTGCAAAAATTTCAGAAAACATCAGGAAAAACAGATAGTATCGAAAACAGAGGGAAACTGGGGTTTCTACATAATTTTGATCCTCGTAGGCTGACAGGGTGTGCAGAGGATCATCGGAGGCAGTTACTCAGTGTTTGGTAGCTCCAGTTTGCAGTTGTGTCAGGTTGGGCCTTCGCAGAATCTTCCAGAGTGCTTTTTTCAGGAACTTTCTATTTTTAGAAAGTTAGGTCAGGCGGAAGCTGCTATTTCGGGCAGGGCACCTGGTTCAACCTTTCAGCTCAGAATCGATCCAGTTCAGCAGTTTGATGATCAAACGGAGGAATAAGGGATATTTAATGCATTATTAAATATTTAATAATTTGACTTTATATTAAAGTCACTTTATTGAAATATTAAATTATTTAATTAATTTGGCCTGTTATAAAGTATTTAATATACTTTATAATAAAGTATTAATTTTTGATTTAATGAATATTTATTATTCATTAAAATAAGCGCCAATTATTAAATAGATTTCTCCTAAGTCTTGAAAAGACGAATTTAATCATTTTATTAAATGATTATTAAAAAAGAGCATTGGGTCGAATTTTATTGAAGAGGATATATATTTTGCAGTCAAGACAAATCGAACGATTATGAAATGTTATTCTAATTTGTCTTTTGCTCTGAGCATTGGAGTTTGCAAACCTTAGGGTTTCTGGCAGACCATCGTTTCTGGAGAACGAAAACTCTTCAGAGATCAGGCAGACTGAGGCTGTGAAATATCAGTTGAAGCTGGCACTTGGTGATTTCATCCAGAGATCACAGTTTGAGATTATTGAGTTATTTTAGCAGAGATTCACAGAGAACTTCATTTGGCAGTAAAGGCGTATCTTTTCAGAGACCATTCATTTGAGACTGGGCACAAATTCCAAAGGCCGTACTTCATTTAATGCTGCTGCAGACAGGCCGTACTTCTGTACCTTTCTTGGCCGTACTTTCTCATCTTCAGTGGAACGCCTGTATCTTTCAGATTCTGGTGTTTGCTTCTTGGGCGCCTTGGTTCTGGAGACTGATTCTTGCCTGGAACGGGAGAGCAAGTGGAGTTATTAATTTCTATGTGCATTTATTGCTGCTACAGCCGCCATTAAAGAGAAATCAGGTTTTTTTTAATAAATTTATTGTAACTCATGCTTTGTTCAGACTTTTGTATTGTAAATGCTCTGGAAGTAATAATAAACAGTGCGCCTACCTTCTCTGATCATTTCCCAAGCTTTTCTAGAGTCATTTAATTTTTTATGAATTTTATTAGTATTTTTGAGAGAAATCGTAGCTTTACATTTTTGCCTGAAAACTCAAAAAATACAAAAATCTCAAAATTTGCAAAAAACCTCAAATTTCAGTTAGGGTTTTGAATCGAGAACCACCAGGGTTCTGACATTTGGCCACCACTCATGAGTGCTATGTCCAAATGTATAGCTGCATACTTGATAGTCTCATCCCCTTGCACGGGGTTGGGCTGGAAATATGTGTCCAACTTCTGAACCCACTCCCTAGCCGTGGTCTTTCCAGAGTACGCCCACACAGCCACACTACATTCAGATTGGACAGACGAGCGGGACTGCACCAGTGGATCAGCCATTGGCATCCGTACCTCGACAGCCGTCTCCGATCTATCAGGAGCGTAGGCCAGGCCAGCCTACTTTCTTACCTAGGGAGACTCCACCACAGACTCCAGGGGCAGAGCATCAGGTACTTCATCAGGAGTTTCAGCCACAGAATGGCATGTCAGTGGCAGACTTGACGAGATTTCACGATGAGTACATGTCATTAGCGCCTGAGATCCGGCAGGCACTTACATTTCACGAGTTTATAGATGTCTATAAACCCAGAGGAGGAGGTAGATTCGACCGTAGACCCCCACAGCATCAGCAGCAACAGCCACAGGTGAATAGAGATTTGCAGTATGCGGTGAGCAAGATTACGCTGCCATATTTTGATGGGTCAGAGAAGACATCAGCTAGGTCTTGGGTCCAGAAATTGGACAATTACTTGTCACTTAGGCCTATGCAGGAGGATGAGGCAATTAAATTTGCCACTTTACATCTTGACGGAGTAGCACACGATTGGTGGCACCATGGCATGTACACGCTAGGCCATCATGCAGTCAATACCTATCAGGAGTTCACCAGCAGACTGATAGAGAGATTCGATAAGAAGGATCCGGAATTGTATTTCAGAGAGTTGGCTCAGCTCAGACAGACGGGTAGTCTGGATGCATACATTGGCGAGTTTCAGAGAGTGGCAGTCATGGTGACAGGGATTTCGGAGCGGAGACTTATCATACTATTCGTTGAGGGTTTGGCAGAACCCATGAGAGGCTGGGTCAAGGCGTTTGATCCTACTACACTTCAGGAGGCGATGCGGAAGGCAAGGAGTATGGAGCTTGCTGCTCCGAAGAAACAATTTCAGCCTAAAGCAAACAACTTACCTGTCGAGGAGAGTCAGACACCAGTTGCAGAACCAAAAAGGAAACCAGTTGCGAGAATTGATGATGCAACTCGGGAGGAATGCAGGAAGAAACAACTCTGTTATTGGTGCAAAGCACCCTACAGCAAGGAGCATGATTGTCCTTTGAGACCGAAGGGCAGAGCCAACCGCGCCATGTGGGTTTACTATGATGATGACGAGTCTGATGATTCAGACCAGCAGGTTGTTTCAGAACATGCAGAGGCCGGGAATGCCTCTACAGAGTTTGGGCCCGATGCCAACTTATCCCCGTTGGTATTATCTACTAGTGTACGGGATGACTCATTCAGGTTCAGGGGATTAGTGGAAGGACAGCGATGTATTGCTATGCTCGACACTGGAGCCACACACAATTTCATTGATGAGGGCTTCGTCAGCAGATGTAGACTCCAGACAGAGGATTTCGCTGGATTCAGAGTTCGGGTGGCAGATGGATATACACTCACTTGCACTCGACGGATTTGTAATCTCACTCTCATGCTGACTGATTATGAGTTGCAGGCAGACTTTTATGTAGTCAACTTGGGTGGGATGGATTTTGTGCTGGGTATGAGGTGGTTACAGGACATTAGTGTGTTCACCCTCAACTTGCCTAAAATGGAGATGAGATTTGAGGTACAGGGCAAGAAATATGTGTTGAGGGGGATTACAGATGGCAGCCTTCGTTCTATCTCTCTCGTTAGTGGGAAGAGCGAGAAGGTAGAGCAGGATTTTGCGCAGACCAGGCATGGTTATGCTCAGTACCCCGGGGGTTCTGAGGCAGTCGTTTGGGATCAGCCTAGTGGTTTGGTTCCGTTTGTGACCAATCCATTGTTTGAGACAGATGTTATATCTACATACGACAATCAGCTCTTTGAGTTTGATATGAGTACACCTGATCCTGGTCTTGAGCAGAGTGATGATAGCGTTTGGGATCCTACTAGTGCACTGGGATTTCAGACTCAGCTCACGGAGGCGTATCACAGTGTGTATATGGTGCAGAGTGCATATAGCTTCATGATTAATCCGCATGTACACGATTTGTTTCAGGTGCACAGTGGTGGTATGCACGTGCTTGATATGTTGGATGATAGTATATCTCGTGCAGTTTTAGGGGGTAAGTGTTGCTTGTCGTTTGACTTGCCTCCTTCTGAGTTTCTTGATCCTATGCCGGACCGCACTGAGGTTAATAGGGAATGGTATTTTATTTTTGCTAATCAGTTGTGGGAGTTACAGGAGTCAGTGGTGACCAGCAGGAACATTGTCCGGTACTTCCCATGGGATCCAGGTGGTGCAGTGCAGCTGTATTTGCAGAGATTGCTTGAGGACAAGCAATTTCAGGGAGGGCGGACTGTCATGTCCCCGTTTTAGCTGACATTGTTTGTCGAGGAGTTAGCCTATAATTTCGATCGTAGAGGCGGCGGGTGTGCGAAGGATCATCGGGCGATTACTACAGTGTTTGGTAGCTCAGGAGTTTGCGGTTATTATTAGGGTTGGGCCTTAGGTAGAATCTTCCGAGTGCTTTTTAGGGAACTTTCTATTTTTTAGAAAGTTAGGTCAGGCGGAAGCTGCTATTTCGGGCAGGCCACCTGGTTCAACCTTTCAGCTCAGAATCGACCCAGTTCAGCAGTTTGATGATCAAACGGAGGAATAAGGGATATTTAATGCATTATTAAATATTTAATAATTTGACTTTATATTAAAGTCACTTTATTGAAATATTAAATTATTTAATTAATTTGGCTTGTTATAAAGTATTTAATATACTTTATAATAAAGTATTAATTTTTGATTTAATGAATATTTATTATTCATTAAAAT
>VDFB02118668.1:0-19778 GCA_007258455.2 Sequoia sempervirens
GAAAAATACTATGGAAACAAAAATCCTAAAGAACACATCAGGGAATTCCACGTACATTGTATGGAAGTTGCATATGATGATTCATATCTAATGTGACTCTTCCCTTGAAGCTTGGCTAGTCTATCAATGGAATGGTTCTCCCACATTCCCCCCAAAATTAAAAATTTTCAAGAAATTGTGGACATATTCGTATAATATTATTCATTGAACATAGGCGTGGAAGTAAGCTTGGAAGTATTATCTGGCCTAAAACAAGCCAAGGGAGAAAAATTTGTAGCCTTATTGTAATGATGGTGATCCAAGGCCAACAAGAGCAAATGGTCTATGTTGGAAGAACAACAAATTGGTACTATCATCTCGAACCTTGAGGGGACCTTGTCCTTTCATTTAAAAATGCAATGCATAACAATAAATGACCAATTGATCCCCAAAGTACTTAACATCAAAATATCCCTTATAGCACAATGGGGCACACCCACATACCAAGAAAATTGACCATCGACAAGTTACAATGACAAACCTGGCATGTGGGAAAAGAATAAAACTATCACCAATGATGGTTTTGTTGATGCCAAAGTTATCATTAGTGCCCCAAGAATTAATACACAACAAAAAATGTACCAAAAACCACAAATCAATACCCAAAGCAACCCACAAATCAACCCAGCATCACAAAAACAACCCAACATAAATTTTCAATAACCTAAATGCTCAAGGGGGACCACCCCCAAAGAATATATATCCCCCTAAATTAAAATACGCACCACTTTCAGAACCAAATGAATCTATAATGCAACAACTAGTACAAGAAAATCTCATTAAAATCCCTTTTTATGAAAATTATCAAGAGCCTCAGGTAAACCACCATGGTATAATGAAGAAACATCCCTGTGATTTTTACAAAATAAAGGGACACATGATAGCTAGTTGTATGCAACTTAAAAACTTGATCAAAAATCTCATTGATGATAGGACCATAACCATTAACCTACTAGTAGGGAATCAAGACATCAAAATATATATGAATCTGATGTTGGATCATAATAAAGGAAACAACAATGGTAAAGGAAAGAGCTACCATAATGTAAACTATATTTATGACCATGTTGTTGCATCCTTGGATGAATGGGTAACAATTGTCCATATCAAAGGACCTACAGCTGAGTGTGGAGTCACCACACATAGCGGTAGAATTTCCATTACAGGACCTTCACCACCACCCAAGGCACCCGCTGCCTATCCAAAATCAATCCCTAATGGTTATAATGTTCTAGATCAACTGAAAAATAACACCACCCCAATCTCCACCATCAATTTTCTAAAAGTATCATCTGCACATAGGGACATCCTAGAAAAGGCATTAGTTGCAGCTTCTATCCTCGCAGATCTTGATGTTGACCAATTCCAAGCTATGGTCAAACATATCACTACGCTGCATCTCCTCACATTTTCTAAGCATGATCTTCCAACCCAACCATCTCATAACCATGAACTCCATATTGAAGTCTTAGTCCACAATAACAAAGTAAAATGAGTCTTGGTGGATGGAGGTGTAGGTTTTAATATTTTTACTCTATAGCCAATAAAGAATTTGGGATTCTTAAAAGATTTTATTGAAAAAGGTAAAGGTATCGCTATCAAGGCTTATGACAATCAAGAAAGGGTGTCTCAAGGCATGATTCAACTCCCTATACATGTAGGTCCAACAATCATGGTGACTACTTGTAATGTACTTGACCTTGAATTACCATACAATATCCTCCTAGGGTGCCCATGAATCCATGGGATGTTGTCACATCCACATTCCATCAATGTGTTAAATTCCCTTATCAGAATCAAGAAGTCATGATCCATGGCTACCTCGAACCATTCTATTATTGCAAAAATTTGGAGGCCAAGTATTATAATATTCCCATGTCTCAAAAAATGATCAAGGAGCCACATCCCATTATTTTGACCCATATACCTTAGCCTCCACTTCTAAGACAAAGATACCTTCCATTCAAAACATCCCAGATGTTAAGGTTGTAATCCAAGATAATGGGTGTGGAAACTATAAAATGAAAAAGAGTTCCTTTGTGGTAGGAAAGTTACCTCAATCTCCTAGATCTCATGGGAAACCACAACCAAACGACACATCTCATACCTGCAAAGCAAAACCCTCCACATTCAAAAGGTTGGGAGACCTAAGCTAGGAAGTGGTTTATGAGAAATATGTATCAAGCCTATTATATCAAGATGAAGGAACCGTACTTGATCTTTCCAAGGAAGATGATTTAGCAAAGGACTGCAACTAATGTTTAATTGGGATTATAACAAAAATGAGAAGCTCGGGAAAAATGAAAATGGCCTATTGGAACCTATCATTCTTGAGAAGTGCTTAAAGAATCTTGGACTTGGATGTACCCCTATGAAGATAACCATTCTTGGAAAAAATAAACCTATTAAAAAATTCAAAGCTACTCCTCAATTACTGGTTTCCATTGGTCTACCCCTAGATAACTATACATTCAATATAACCAATATGTATAACAAGGATCCCATCTTTGATTTACCCTTGTTATTTAAGGACTCATCCCTTTTTATGATCACCACCATGTCTTTCGAGTTAGCTGACCAAACCACTAAACTAATTGATAGTGACCAACAAGGACCATCAGTCTTACACACATTCAAAAATGATGAGGCTCTCTTAGAATTCATGGGACTAAGGGATACTCTACCATATGGAAATCATAAAGTAGAGATGGACACACATGCATACTATAGAGAAACGATTGAATCTATTAGTCACAAAATTGAAAATCTAAGAGTAACATCTAGGTCTTTAAGTGAAAACCATGTTGTGGCACTTTCTAACCCAAAAATAGTAAAGAGAAAGGACATATCTTATGGTGGAAACCTCTCTGAGGTTCCAAAGGATGAGGGATTCAATCTTCCCCTTAGTGTCATCCATCAAGAAAAATCAACAGTATTGGAAGAAAAATGTAACTCAGTCAATCTAAGAAGTGAAGAGACACCACATATCACTTTCTATGCTAAGTCACTTTTGACCGAGGAAGAAGAAAAGCTAGCTACATTTTTTAAAGAAAGGAAAGTGAATTTTGCATGGAGCTATGCAGACATGTCGGTCCTTGATCCAGAGGTAGTAGTCCATCACCTAGCCGTCTATGTTGAGGCAAAACCAATAAGACATAAATTGAGAAAGATGCATCTACAAATCACATTATTGGTCAAACTTGAGCTGCATAAGGTCCTTGATCTTGGCTTCATATGACCCATTAACTATCTTGATTGTGTTTCCAACCTTGCATCTATTTCTAAGACCACTAGGGGAATTGATATCTACATTGATTTCAAGGACCTGAATAAAGCATGCCCTAAGGATGATTTCCCACTTCCTAAAGGATTGTAGATTTGATGGTAGGGAATGAGATGTTATCATTGATGGATGGGTTTTCAAGGTATAATCAGATTATGATATTAAAGGATGATCAACATAAAATGACCTCTAATTGTCCATGGGGCACTTACTGTTGGAACATGATGCCATTCAGGTTAAAGAACACAAGAGCTACATACAAAAGCGCTATGACTTTTATTTTCCATGACATGATCCAAAAATATATAGAAGACCATGTGGATGACATACTAGCAAAATCAAGAAAGCGTCAAGACCACATATCAAAACAGGGCCCTATCTTTGACAAACTGGAAGAATATAAGGTATGAATCAATCCTAAGAAATGTTTCTTCAGTGTGCAATTAAGAAAATTCCTAGGGTATATTGTATCAATTAGGGGAATTGAGATAGACCCTACAAAAGTCAAAGCAATCCTTGACATGGAAGCACCATGGATATTGAATCGGTTAAGGGGTTTGTAGGGAACACTCCAGTAAATTTGTAGATTCATATCACAGTTAGTAGATAAAAAACCAATTTGTATTCTCATCTACTCAACAAGGGGGTAGCATATAGATGGGATGATAAATGCGATCAAGAATTCAATCAAATCAAAGAATACTTTCTAATTCCAATATTCCTCATGCCACCAATCCAAAACAAACCATTGATTCTCTACATATCAGCTATGACGATAGCCCTTGGTGCTCTCCGAGCTCAACATGATGAAATAGGGAAAGAGAGAGTCATTTACAATATCAGTAGGACCTTGGTGGGATAGAA
Organism: Sequoia sempervirens; assembly: GCA_007258455.2. Classification (NCBI taxonomy): domain Eukaryota; kingdom Viridiplantae; phylum Streptophyta; class Pinopsida; order Cupressales; family Cupressaceae; genus Sequoia; species Sequoia sempervirens. The sequence continues at coordinate 4,187 of VDFB02118668.1, forward strand.
GCTAAGTTACACATTCATTGAGAAAGCTTGTCTAGTAGTAGTGCTTGCCTCACAAAAATTCAGGCACTACATGTTGGCTCATCAGATAAAGCTCATCACCAAGATAGACCACCTCAAATATCTACTTTCTAAAGCAACGCTCATAGGGAAAATGGCTAAGTGGGTCATCATTCTAAAAGAATATGAAATTGATTATGTAGAATAAAAATCCATCAAGGGAAAGGTAATTGTAGATCAATTGGTGGAGGCACCTATGTATTCAGAGGACCTGGTAGTATTAGAATTTTCAAATGAGTCCATTTTCAGTCTTAGTGCAACAGATCATTGGAAGCTATATTTTGATGGATCATACACATAGCATAGATCAGAATCAAGAGTCCTCTTCATCACACCTCAAGGGGATTTTATTCCTAAATCATACAGGTTGTCTTTCTCGTGCACTAAGAATATTGTCGGGTACGAGGCCCTTGTCATTTCACTCTGAATTACAGTAAAATGGAAAATAATGGTACTTAAGGTTTATGTGGATTCATAGTTAATTATACACTAGGTCAATGATGAATATCAAACAAAGGATGACAAACATACCCCGTGCAAGAAACTGGTGGAGGATCTCAAGGAGTTCTTCATCGACATATCATTTGAGAAAATAACGAGGGTAAAAAATAGAGAAACTAATGCTATGGCACCAATCAAATCATTACTAGATATCCCACACAACATCCATAAACATGAATTCTTGGTAGAGTAGCTTCTCATACTAGCTTTCTAGGTACTAGAATTTGAGTTTGTGTATGAAATCATTGGTCCCAGTGATCCTTGGTACCATGACATATTCACATACTTGAAAATAAGATTCCTCCCTATTGACATCACCCCAAACCTTAAGAGAACCTTTATCCACAAGTCATTTTGTTTTGTCATCTTATGTGATAACCTCTACCATAGAAGTATCAAAGGAACCTTCTCGTGAAGCCCTAACTCTAAGGATGCTTTGACTGCTTTAACTGAGGTACACGATGGTATTTGTGGTTCTAATTCTAGTGGTATGACCTTGGCCAAGAAACTACTAAGGACTGGGTACTACTAGCCTATGGTGGAGAAGGAAGCTCATGACTATGTCCAAAAATGTTTGCAATGCCAACACCATGGGGACCTCATCCATGCACTAGCTTAGGAGCTCCATTCAATTATAACACTTTGGCCCTTTTCACAATTGGGGATATATCTCATGAAACAAATCACTCCCACTTCATCCAATAGACATGAGTTCATTATCATTGCCACAAAATACTTCACAAAATGGGTAGAGGCCATCCCAATGACCTATATAATAGGGAAGTACAAATTCATCTTAAACTACCTCATTTTCCATTATGGTTTACCACGATCCCTTATCTCAGATAATCAGACACCTTTCAAGAACCAAGATGTCTGTGAGCTATACCAAAAATTTGATATCCAAAATCTCTTCTCCAATCCATATTACCCCTAGGGTAACAACCAAGTTGAGGCTTCTAATAAAACCATCCTAAAAATCGTCAAGAAAATAGTTAATGATGCTGGTCACAACTGGAACCTACAACTAAATCTCACCTTATGGGCCTACCGAACAAGTATCTACTTGCCTACAAGTTGAAACACCCTTCTCCCTAGTCTGCGAATTAGAATCCATAATTTTCATTGAGATAGAGCTCCCATCCTTAAGAATATCATTGAAAAATCTCATTACTGATGAAGAATATTAGGTGTTATTGTTAAATGAGATAGAACTATTGGATGAGCATCGCATGGATGCTTTGAACCATCTATAGGTGTACCAAAACCATCTCAAATGGACCTATAATAAGAAGATCAAGATTTGGTCATTTCAAGTTAGATACCTTATGTTGAAAGAAATTTAGAAGAATGTATCAAAGCCAAATAGCAAGGGAAATTTTGAACCTAGTTTGAGACCCTTCATCCTCACTAAAAGTTATGAATTAGGAGCCTATCAGCTATCCACACCTGAAGGTGAACCTCTATAGGAGCCCATCAATAGCTCCCATCTCAAAAAGTTTTATGCCTAAGATTGCGAGGTATATATCAAAAATACAAAATGATTTTAAAATATAAAAAATCCAAAAAAATTAGAAAAAGGATTTTAAAATGGTAAAGAAAAAAATCATCCTCTAGTGAAAGAATGGCACTTTGGGCAAGTACCTTGGTGAAAACCTGGCAAATAGGCGCCTTGTATAAATAAGCACTTTGCATCCACCATGGATTCTTTGACTTGTTATGCATCTCCTACCATTGCTTTCTATCACATTCACCCATCATATTCCATATCTCCTTCCATTACACATTTGCATCTACATCCTAGCTTGATCCTATGTTCATATCATGTTCCATCCTAGAACTACTTGGCACAGTCCTAAAGTTAGTTTGTCCTACCTATATCAGAGTAGTCTATCACATCACACTGAGGGCATGTCCCTATACCCCCATCAAATCATATTTGTGTATATTCTTGAAATGTTCCTTAAAATAAAAAAATCCAAAAAACTTCATAAAATAAAAAAAATCTAAAAACATTCATAAAACCAAAAAACCAAAAAACATCCAAAACATGTCAAAAATCTCAAAAATAGGTCAAAAAAAAATCAAAAATAGAGTCAACATGTTGAACTACATTTTCTTTGAGCTTGAATGTAGGCAATGCTAATCTTTGGTCAGCCCTGAGTCACTAGGTCAGTCCTTTAAGAGTCTTCCATAATAAACTGGCAATCCACACATGTTCATATCTCATCAATAAATGATTTTTTTCAGTCAAACTACGTGGTCTTGCATGTATAACGTAGGCAAGGCTAGTCTTGATTAGCCCTCAAGGCCCCTAGGATAGGTCCTTAGGTTAGGTTCTTGGTCAAAATCTCATAAAACACAAAAACATTGGAAAATTTGAAAATAAAAACATTTGTAAAACATCTAAAAATCCCAAATAGTAAAACATTTCAAAATACCAAAAAAATTTGAAGAACCCAAATCATCCATCTCATTTTGCAATAAACATGATCACATACAACAAAACAATAAACAATATAGTGAATTTAAAAGTGTAAACTCAAATTTCAAGGTCTCAAGTCTAGGTCAGTAGGTAAACAAGTTGGTCAATTCTTAGTATCAATAGCCCATCATCTTGCTAGTCTCAAAATCATCTGATAACATCATGTCCTAGGATGCATCCTTCCTAAAATGGACATCAACATCAGACCTCACCGTAGTTTAGTCTTTGTTATAGGTATGCAGAACATTGGCTTGTTTCTTTTCTTGATATTTTCTTTTGATTTATCTTTTTGCACTTTCAAATCTCAAGTCGGTCTCAAGTCTAGGTCAGCAGGTAAACAAGTTGGTCAATTCTTAGTATCAATAGCCCATCATCTTGCTAGTCTCAAAATCATCTGATAACATCATGTCCTAGGATGCATCCTTCCTAAAATGGACATCAACATCAGACCTCACTGTAGTTTAGTCTTTGCTATAGGTATGCAAAACATTGGCTTGTTTCTTTTCTTGATATTTTCTTTTGATTTATGTTTTTGCACTCATTCCAATGAACTCTCGATGATTTATAATCAAAATGATTTAGAGAGAAAGGAATGGTCCATTGATCATTATCTTTTGTTTGTTGTGCTGGTTGGATATTCTTGTAATATTTAACTTGGTGATTCTTGCTTTGGTAGGTGTTTACGGAAGACGTTTTGGGTGTCTTGTTGACTATTACATGGTTAGGCTTTTCCTTTCTATGTTTTGTCACAAGGTATTTGAAATTTCTAAAGTACATCCTAACAAGGTTTCATATGTCAAGTGTGACCAAGAATGCTCCTATCTATTTTTTGAGTCAAAGTCCACTGCACTAGATACCACACCATCCTAGTTGTTTGTACCTTGATGCATCGTATCTATGTGTGTTATCAAGCATAAGGAAATTAATTCTCTTTACAACCCTAATCCCTAGATAACCAATACATCAGGGTAAACCCACAAAAGTGGTTTACAATTTGAGTGAGGAAGGAAAAGTGGCAAAAAATGACCCCATACAAAAAAATCTAGTATTTGGGGTTTGAATGAACCCTTTGGTTCAAACAAACCAAAAAAGGGTTTGAATGAACCCTGGTTCATGTGAACTAGTTAAAACCAAGGTGGACCCCATTCCCGCAAAAAAAATAAAGAAAAAAACTTTTTGAGAGGGGGTTTGAATGAACCCTAGTTTGAGAAAACCCCCTGGCAAGCTCCAACCCCTTAATTCCCACCTTGTCATCCTGTGCCATAAAAAAATGTCAAGAATTTTTTGTTTCAACACTCAGGTTGAGGATGAAAATGGAGGAGACTTCACAAACCCAATTGGAATCAGGTAGTCCTCGAAACAAGCTATCCAACGACTATAATTTTAATATGTTTTTGTTTTATTGTTTTTAGTTTTATTAAAGATAGGTTTTCACCAAATATCAAGCTCTATGTTCTGCACATGTGGAAAAATAGCAGATTATCAAAAAAAATTGAAAAATATGAGTGCACCAAGTATTGAAGTCCTTGATCCAACCAAAAAAAACAATTTCAATACATACAAAAAGTTACACATTATATGGTCCACCTATGTCTGAATTGTAATTGGTTTAACTTTGAAACTTGATTAAAGAAAAAATATTTAATAAAAACTATCTAACCAAGTGGAAGCACTAGTATCTTAATTCATCTCATTTGCATCATCATTATCATATAGATCTATTATTATAACCATCCATACATCCATTTTGAACCTCTTTGTTGCGAGTTCGACCCTAAAATAATTTCTTTTTCCAATCTCTTGAGGGGGCAGTGTACTAGCATAATTCTTTCTACTGGGGCAATAGTGGTGCATCTGAAAAAATCATGAAATTTTTGAATTTCTATCTTTGACAACATCAATATTTGAACCAACGCAACTTGTATGCTACTTCAAAGAGAGGGCAAAATGTAGACACTCAAATAATTCTAACATTGTGCATCTAATTATCATCAAATTCTTCTATTAATCAAATAAAATAGTTTATTAGTTTAATTCACCAATGTTCATCAAGTTGATTTAAATAAATCAAATCAATTTCAAATCCCCTAAATTCCTCCAAGTTAATTAATTATAGATTAATTAACTCCTAATCCTAATTACCCATCCTCTATCTTTTGGCTCAACCTTGGTCAAACCCAACTCCTGATTAACTAACCCACTTGCACACATGAAAATCATTTTTTTTAGTTAACTAATTACCCCATTTTCCCTCACAAAGGCATATTCTATAGAATATTCCTTCATTAACTCAATTTATTTTACTTTCTTACCCAAACATTAACCCCTCTTACATCTCAACCACATTCATTTAATACCTCTTACAAATGTATTAATTTCTCTTACACTCTTCTTACATCTCAGCCACATGCATTGACTATGCATATTCTCCAAAATGTGCTCCACCTTCATCCATTAGCCATGTGACAAGTGTGACAACCTCATTGGATCTCCTTAGTCCTACATTCCCCCCATCTCTCCATTCTTCAACCCTCCACCCTATAAATAGAAGCCACTTCTACTTGAAATCAATCCACAATCTTAAGTATGCATTTGCAATAAGGCACTTTCAATCTCCATCACTTGCATCTTTGCATCTTCATCTTTGGATGCTTATCAAGGGGGTGTGAAAGGAAATCATTTCCACATCAAAGGAGCACCACTCCCACTATGTGATAGGGTATGAACATGTGTGCTTACATTTATCTACTTTGGTTATGTTGTTTTCTTGTTTGCATAATGCACCATGTTTAGGTATCTCATAGGAGCACTTTATTTGCTTGGTTTAAATTGACTCATGCTAATGTTTGTCAAGGTTTAAGCATTTTTCAGATTTGTGCTCACATTAACAATGTATACTAAGTCAATATATAGTGCAAACATATGACCATACAAATTTTTGTATGATTAGAAACCTTAATTTCTTGCAAAATCTATTCCTTTTCTATAACCAAAATATGAAATATTATAGGTGAAACTTCATTTTTGAACACTTTCAAATTTAATGGCAATGTCTATTTCATGCGAGGAGGCTCTTGTGAAAAAATAATTTCTAGAACCTCCTCAAAAGTCTTACAATCTATGAGACAAGAATAACTAGACAATCTTAGACAATAGATTAGATAAAAGGTTAGCATCTTCATGTTAGATTCACTAAAATGTATGCAAATTTTTGAAAATAAAAAATTATAAAATCTTGAATGAATAAATAGAAATCAAATCAAATTCCTATCTAACAATCTCATTGTAAACTCCATTACTAAGGTCATTATGTTGATTTGAATTTTAGGAATGTGTATACAACTTGTTAACATACCACTTTATTTTGATTGATCATGCATTTGTACATAGTGGATTTACACTAGGAGTGATTGATGAAAATGATCAAGGAATGAAGGTATAATTTTCAATAAAAACTAAATGGAAGTTGGGATAAGTTTAGAGACATGAGTTAACTAAATAGTTTGTGGGGTCAACTTAGATAATACATAGAAATTTGTTGTTTAAATCCCATGAAATGATAAAAATGAATTATTTCATTTTATAAATAGATAAATGAGAGGAATAAGTTTTCATTAGAAGATCGACTCAACTAATGAGTGAAGATGAACTTTCCAAAACAAGGAGTTAACTAATGATTGAATAAGAAGGTTCTAAAACAAGATGGAGTTAAATTGATGAGGGAGGACATAGTTAACTAATGAGATGAAAATGGAAATTTAATTTTAAAATGGATAATTAAATAAGAAACTATTATTTCATTAAATATATAAACAAATTAATAAATGATAATTGATGGTAATTAATTAATGATGTGATAAAAGGTAAATTATTAATGACAGATTAATGATAATAAATGATAAATGTGATATTTAATAGATGATTAATTAATGCTATAGTAAACTAATGTGATTCATGATTAATAGATGATATGATAGTAATTAAGGTTTGATAATTAGATGAATAATTTTAGTGCGTATATTATATTTGTTAGAATTTCATGAACTTTATGTTCTAATAGGGACCACTCTCTCCCATATGCATGTTGATAGGTATACGCTTAGAGTACTCAAGGAGTTCATTACTCTAAGTTACATGTTTCACATCTAGTTCAATAAGATCCAATTATTGATATTCTTATATGTAGGTTAAACCCTTCCTCTTACATTTAGCCTCTTCTCAACCTTGTGACTTTACCAAGTTCTAGCACCTTCCATTGGCCATTTCTCCTATTCATACTACTTAATTGTTTGTAGAGGAAGGAAATTAGGTAAGAACGTACTCTTGAAGGCTCAGACCCTAGTATTGTATGGCAAAAACCGAATGACCATGACCTCTTAGTGACATGGGTCTTACCACTCAAAATTTTTGTTTTGTTTTTTTATTTATTGATTCAAACTAAACCCTCTTTAAACTTTAGAATATGACTTCTTCTATCCATCCTTTTTCATAAAAACATAAAATAATTGTTTTTACATAAATAATATAAAATACTTATTCATTAAATAAAATTATTAAAAGAAAAAATAATAAACAAATACTACTAATCAAACTACTCAATTATTCACTCATTATATAAAATATAAAAATTGAACAGATGCTATAATTCTCCCTCATGAGCTAATAAGATGTCGACCACATAGAATAGATGGTAGAAATGGTGGCAAATGAAAAAAAGGCATTCCAAGAATAAATATTTAAATTGTCATAGAAAAACCATGGCCGTTGAAAAGGTAGTTTTGGTTATAACGACGGTATGTAAGACATCATCTCTTATCCCTGATTTTTTTGTTTTTCGTGTTCAATTGTAGCTTTTCCTAACTTCGAAAGGCCAAGCCAATAACTTATATTTTAAGTGCTTCGAGTAACATGTGGTACATAGGTTAGACTGATATATATTTAACTCTGTAGTTTATTATCACTAACGAGCTGCCATCATTTCATTGTGTGCTCCACTTGGGCACGCGCCACTAAAATAATAGACTATTATAGCAAACTGAGAAGGCAAGATGTGTAGCTGTCTGCACAAAAGTGGCAATCCTGGAATGTGTAAGGTAACCTTTGAAAATAAAATTCTGAATGTGTTCGGTAACTTCATGAACATAAAAAATAATGTTAGGTTGCGCTTCCGGTGAAGGTTTATCTGGCGTTCCTTTTATCTTTGTATCAATACGTTTGACCAATCAAATTTGCAATGAAAATTATCATATGCATAACATAAAACTGGCTAGGGTTAGAGTGTGGTAATCTATAGATATTATTAACAAATGGTGTGTTCTTTTGATGTTCTTGTATTGTAGTGTGGTTAAAAAGATATTGTTGAGCACCTTCCATCTGTTGCTGGAGTGTTCTACCAACTAAGCTACCAATATCGTTTTGGTCAGTCCATTGTTTGTCCGAGTGTGGCTTATTTCCAACACCCCTCCTTAAGCCACATTGTTGACATTTGGGGCTCCTAGTTTAGCTTTGATACCACTTGTTGGGGTGCAATTCATATAGACCAGCTAGGTCTCAAACCTAGGACTTTCCATTTATTGTTGTAGTGCTATACTAATTGAACTACTGGACCCTCTTTGGCTAGTTCATCATCAGTCTGGTGTAGCTTATTTTCAATAGATAAATAAACGATTGAATGTTAGACATTTCCCAAGTGAAGTAGATAGTAATCTTAGAGATTGTCACTCAAGGAAATACTATGCTCAAGGGATTAAAAACTAATGGTAATAAGATATAAATTTATAATTCTTATAGATTTAGATGTCTTAAGAGATACCATATCTAAACAGAAGAGTGACAAACATTTCTTTGGAAGACAATCAAAATACAAAAGTGATACATGCATTGTCATAGTCATAGTTAATATGCAATAAGAATATAATTTTTTCCCTCAAGCTCACTTTGTCATCATTTTGTGCATATCCCTATGGTTATTGGGATTGCACAATTTATAATTATGTTTTTCGACCATCTAGTACTTCACCCAAAATATATCTATATAGAGTGGCAAGAGATGTCTATATGATGATTCAAATTATATATGTTTAATATCATTTCTAGCTAATTAACTCAGTTCATGTTTAAAGAGAATAGATGTAGATGATAAACAAAGAAAAGACAAGCAAACAATAACCAAAAATGCTAGAAATCAAAACAAATCATTTTTATTAATGTGATTGATGCAAAATGGTTACAACTTCATTTTTTAAATAGATGCATCTAAAATGACGGAGAAAGGAAACTTCTATCCATGCATATAGACCATGATGGAAATGAATAAAACAACATATTAGTTTGGTTTTGTTGATTCTAATAGAAACTGCAAAAACTGTGGGAGAAATTAGAAATTTCTTTCCAACACCCTGCCTTCATTTCAACCATCAACAATCCCCAAATTTTGTCCTAGATATTCAAAGTTATCTTTTGGTAATGCTTTGGTAAGAATGTCTACCAATGGATCTTAAATTTTGCAAAATTCAAGATGGATTTCTCCCTTGTTGACCAATTATCTGATGAAGTGGTACCTTGTATCAATGTGCTTGCTCCTTTTGTGAAATACATGATTCTTGGATAATGCAATGGCTGACTTGTTATCACAAAGGATTGGTGTTGATTCCTCTTGATCATGTAATAAATCTGACAAAACTTGACACATCCATACTACTTGATATGTTCCGCCAGTTGAGGCTACATATTTTGCTTCAGCTAAAGAAATTGTCACTATAGGTTGCTTCTTTGATGCCTATAAGAAAGTTCCAAATCCAACATGAAATATATGTTTTGGTGTACTTTCTCTATCATATATGCTACCTACAAAATCACTATTAGTATAACAAACCAAATTATTACTTCTAATTTGAGAATATAGGATTCCATATCATGTTGTTCATGCAACATAACTAACTATTCTCTTCCCAACTTTCTAGTGGGAAGTGTGAGGTGAATCCATGAACCTTGAAATAAAAGTTACACCATACATGATATTTGGCCTTGTAGTTGTAAGATACATTAAACTACCAACAATTCTTTTAAACATAGTTGGATAAACATGTGACCCCTCATCCTCTTTGCTCAGTTTTGTTCCTATGGCAACTAGAGTTGATATTGGATTACAATTTAACATTTTAAATCTTCTTTATACATCCCTGGCATATTTGGATTGACAAATGAAAAATCCCTTGTCTGTTTGTACAACTTCAATACCCAAAAATTATCTCACTAACCTCAAATCTATCATTTCAAACTCTTTCATCATATCCAACTTAAACATGTTTATTGGAAAATTTCCACTAAAATCAAATCAACATAGGAATACACAATCAAAATTTGACTTTGATCATTAGTTTTTATATACAATGTAAACTCATGTTGCTTCTACTAAATCCATTACTTAACAAATATGAAACAATTCTACTATACCAAGCCCTATGTACATGTTTTAATCTATAAAATGCCTTCTTCAATTTATATACTTTATTTTCATTGCCATGAAGTTCATAACCAAGTGGTTCTTGAACATAAAATTTTTCATCAAAAAAACCATTAAAGAAAGCTAATTTCACATGTTTTTGAAAAAAAAATTAATTATTATGTGCAACTACTACTAAACAATTCTAATTGTATTAATTCTTGCTACTGGAGAAAAAGATTCATTATAATCAATTCCATAATATTGTGAAAATCATATTGCAACTAATCTTGCTTTATGTTTTACAATTTGGTTTCAACATTAAATTTAGTTTTATAAACCCATTTAACTCCTATGCAATCTTTATGTTTGGGTAAATCTATTAACTAACATGTTTGTTTCTTTCAATAGAGTCCATTTATTCATCTATTGCCTTAATCAAATTATCATCTTTTATTGCTTCTTCAAAATATACAAGATAAGTAAATAAATTAAAATTAAAATTTACATTCTCTTCTCCTTGATCATATATTTCTTTTAAGATTTTTGTTTTTTTACATTTATACCTATGTCTTAATGAAGCAAGTGTTGGATTTGATTCATCACTTAAATTGAATTATAAGTAGAATGATTTGGATGGCATGATGTTGTACCTTGCATACTATTTCTTGGTGGAGTAGTTGGTGGTGTTTGACCAACTTGTTCTTCTAGTTCCTCTTTACTATCATGTATTGGTGCTCCACCTATGACTATTTTGTCAACATTTGTATCCCATGATTCTTCTTCCTTGAATTTAACAGATCTATACGAATAATCAATTTCCTTTTAATTGGATTATACAATCGATAAGATTTTGATTGCTCACTATAGCCAATAAAAAATATTTTTTTTCACTCTCATCATCTAATTTCCTTCTCAATTTAGATGGCACTAGAGAATAAGCAACACCTCCTTGATGTGGGCCAGCATAGTGCTTGGGCTTTGTGAGATGGTTTAAGTGCCTCCTGCGTATCTTAGATCTTATATAAATCTGGTGGTTGTCTCAGGCATTAACATGTCAATTTTTTGGTGCAACGGTAGTTGCTTATGCAACAATTGGTATCGAGTTTTAGGATTGCATCTCTGCATTCTTTAAATATGAAATATACAAAATATCAATCATTTTCAATATCATTTACATAGCATACATCATACTTGCATTTGAAAATTGAAACAAAATTGTACATTAAATTAGGTCTCCTAATTTGTCATTTTTTCACATTTTGCACTTGCATTCAACATTAAATTCATAGAAAAATCAAACTGTAACTTGTTGTTTCTAATCATAAACTAGAAACCACTGAAATCATCTCAGAAGTCTATATAAAAAAATTTAAAAAAACTTAGGACCCATTTTCCCTAGGATGAATGGTCCTAATTAGTGTCATTTCCTAATTTTTTGGACACTAAAACATTTATTTATGTATTTCATTTTGTTGTTTTTAGTTTTCTATTTCAGTTTACAAATTTTTTGTTAGGTGGAATTGATCATATTTTGTTTAATTGGATAAATTTAGTGCATTGTGTGATTTCAAAATTGCATTTATAAGATATTATTTTTAGGTTTTTACATTGTGTAATAAAAAAATTACCTTGTTAAGAATCTGAAAATCTAAAACTCCCCTTGCATTTCAAAACAATGGACATGTGCATAGGTAATCTATGAAAGTCTTTAGTATCTCTAACTGATATTTCATGTTGCATTTTTGGAAATGATCCTAATGCAATTGGACCTAATCATGCTCAATCAACTCCTAATGAGTGTCCTCATGAAGTTGACCTCGTTGGAGAAGATGATGATATCATGAACAACTTATAAATGATTGCCTTAAAAATCTTGAGAATAATTCATCATTTTACCCATCCATGCAACAACCAATACCTCCTACTATCCCACCACTTGATATTTTTGGTCTTTTACATCCCAAAATTGAGTCCCAAACTAAGTGTAAACCTCCAACAATGTGCAAACCTAGGTCCTCTAATCACATGCATACCTATCGATCTTATGTTAACAAAGTGACCAATGCAACCATCAACTTAGAAGAGAGTTATGGCCAAGGTTTTAAAATATTAACTAAACAAAGATGCGACATAACTAATGAGCATGAAATTCATAAAATTTTAGAACAACTTCCTATTGAAGACACTAATGGAATAGTATATCAAAATCCTTATCCATCTACATCTTCTAAGGATACAAATTTCCTCCCTCATAATGATGAAATATTGCCTCACAAGGATGATAGGATCACTATAGGTCCTCCTTCTTCTCCTCCACCTCAACAAGATCCTCAACACAAGTGATAAATCCAAACCTTACAAACTCAAGAAATCATCATTCCTACATACGAAAACCCAAATTGAATGAAAAATGGGAGACCTTCTTCATGCAGGATGGCTTACATTGCCACCTCCTAGCAAAAGCAGTAAACCTAAGAAAAACATGAATTATTGTGCATATCAGAGAACCCTTGGGAACCTTACTGATGAGTTTTGTGCCTTAAGAGGAATCCTTGAGAAATTTGATATGATGAAGATAATCCCTTAAAGCATGCACTCCACTCCTCGCCATGTAATAGTTATAGGATCTTAGTATGCTCACTATTTCATGTTTAACATTCATTGCAAATCATTCTCTTTATTGCAAGGAGCTCATTCTCACCACTTATCTTGATTCATCCTTGTCTTGCACTGAGTGGGGGAAAGGGGTTGGATAGCTCCTTATCTTAGCTTTGGCACTTAATGTTGTCCCTTTGGCTATTTGTCCTCCTTCCACATATACTGAACAAGATTGGGACGTGGACGACCTACTATAGGTTGACTCATATGCACCTTACTAGTATTTTTCATTATTTTATTTTGCATGTTCCTTTGTGTGATTACATGTGCATAGTGTGATCCCATGTACTGCCCTACTTGATGTATCTCTCTTCATGTGAATTCCTCTATATGTACCTGCATTCTTCTCTATGTCATAAACATTTACCTTTTCATTTATCTTGGGTTTTCCTTTTGGGGATGGTGCAAGGCAACAAGATGATTAGGTCTCTTCCATGTTGAACCAAAAGATTTTTCTTTTTATTCACTCTTTATGTGTAGTTCTTCTTACTTTGTAAGTATTTGGGGAATGATGAAATTTTTGAGTTCTAAAACAACATTGTAGAAAAAGATATATTGACTCCAAATCAGTAGATCTCTTAAATGTTTTAGGGGAAACCCTTCCCTTTTCATGATGTAGTTTTATTTGGGAACATATGAATTGGCATAGGGCTTTCTGAATAAGTTGTCATGTCCTCCTTATGGATAACATTAAATATTGGCTATTTTAAAGTTGATTACTCAGCAGCCGTTTGATTATTGCTTTAAGAGTGGGGGAATACATTGACACTCATGTTTCACTATTCAATTTTCTTTATTCTTGAGATATGTCCTTTTCTTGGATTTGTGTCGATGGGTTTCCGACATCCTCTTAGGTGGCGATATTTCTTAGCACATACAACTTTCCTCTTGATGGTGATGTGATGCGGTATTGTTCCCTAAAGTTGCAAATATTTTATCATGGACTTGTAATTACTCTTAGGGCATTTAGGAATGATGATCTCGAGGAGAAAAATACCTTACACAAGCTAACCAAAATCTCTATGAACAAACCTATACTAGAATTATTGTTCATAAGTGTTTAGCATAATACAACTTGTTAATCTTGTGATTATTGAACCCCTAAATTCAAGGCCACCAAGCATAATGCACATTGCTTGCCAGTGGATCTCTTCCTATGTCCTTAGGTGCTTAACATAATGCATCTTGCTAACCCTTATCAAGCTCAAAACCAAAATGTGTGTGGTGCCTTATTAAATATTTTAGGATGATATCTTTGATATGGTATGGGAGCCTAATAAGTTTCTCTCATTCGACACTTCCTTAGGGGCTCAACTAATGGATTACTTGAGGTTCCATTAGGCCAGAGTGAGCACGAGTGTCATTTTCATAGTGGACATCAAGTTTTTCTTGTGAATGAGAAGGAAAAATAGTCATGTTCCACATCATATTGGGACAATTGTAGCTTGATCCACCCTCTTTTCTTCTCCGAGGCTTTGATAATGTATGATTGGGTATCTTTTTCATTGTTGCATACATAAATGTCTTGAATGTCTACTTTAATGTAACTAGTTTCAAATGGCATCATACTCTCACTAAAGTGGGGGTTAAATGTAGTGTACGAAAAAGTATCCCTTTTTCACACTTATTTTGGGAATTAATAATAATATAATGAAGTAAATGATGCCATAATGTAGTGTTGTAATATGTATTTTACATATTCATTAAGTTTAAGGAATTTTAGTGGAAATAACATGTACCCCTTTATTTGTGTTGTATGTTGTGCATTTTACTTTCACACTAATCTGAGGGATTTATTAATCAATTGAGGTTAATTTTCCTTAATTGATCCTTTCCATTCAAATCAATCCTAACTAATTTACAATTCACGGAAGGATAAACTCCAACATTCACTAATGCCATAGCATAACACTTAACATTGGAGAATGTGTGTCTTAGGTAAGTGACATAGGACCCATTCACCATAGGGTGAATGGGTCATCAAATAGGCCTAGGACCTAAATTTCAAATATGTTTTTGATGATTTTTCAATGATTTCAAATGTGTATTCACATGTTGGCTTGTTTTATTTGAATTTTAGGAATTAATGCTAACATATGTATAAATAAGAGGTCTTTTAACTATGTTTCACCTAGAGGATTTTCATGAGATCAAAGAGCATTTCAAGGCATTCAAGTAGATATGAAGAATAATTATTTTAGCAATCAATATCCCATTATCATGTCAAATAAATTCATATTATTTGAGCTAATATGTTGATGTAGTGTTCAAGATATATTCAAGCATTCAAAGGAATTGTTTGAAATCATGTTTTATGATCAAGATCCACATCCATTGATGAGGGTGCAACCCGAGGCACACAAAATTACTCACAGAACTAGAGAATGATTTTATTATTTAGAAAATAACCTTCTTACATGCAGAGAGTCTCAAACCCTCAAGCT
>VDFB02118669.1:0-14846 GCA_007258455.2 Sequoia sempervirens
CTCCCACTCTCACACCCTCTCTCCCACCCTCTCACCCACTCTCCCACACTCTCTCCCACTCTTTTCCTCCATCTTGTTGGAACTGTAAAAATATGATGATTTTTACATATCTTTCATCCCCCTGAGTCTCCATTTGATTCCTACCTTAGGCACATTTTCCTCATTTTATGACATTTTTACCCATATTTTGGTCATGTGACCCCATAGAACCCATCAAATCATGCATTTTTCATGTTGTGGTCCATATCAGTATAGGTCTATCTAGGTATCCCCGACCCATGTTGCCTGTGTGTTAACATATGTTTGCAGCAGGTGATCGGCAAGACTTGTTCATTGTTACAGTGATCGACATTCACTTGTAGGTTTCTATCGGCATGACTTTCACGTGGTTTCGGTGACCGAGGAGGAACCTATCGGCAGGAGTTTGGTCATCGGGATAGTGTCTCATCGATTTTGAATTGTCTCCCCGACTAATGCATGTGGAGGTTCATCGACAAGAGCTTGGTGATATCGTAATGTGATCTTGGCGAGGTTGTTATGTCTTGTCGACACGGGATTTTTGTCAGCATGTTCTCGAGGAGAGTCTTACCGAACAACACATGGATGGTTTCTTCGGCCAAACATATTGCTTCCGGTGTGAGGTCATAGAGAATAGACATTGTCACACCGACCGGTGGTGGGAGGATGCATATCGGTAAGAGTTGAGGCTTTTGAAGTAATGTCTCGATGAGTGACCTTTGGTCTCGCCGATAACACAATGAGGACTTTGTCGGGATGAAAATTGGATTGTCTCAGTGACACACAAGATGGATAAAGTCTTTCGGTAAAACAAAGTGCACTTTGTATGAGGTCTCCCCGATGTTGGTATGTTACGGCGACCCACATAAGATAAAAGAATACATCGGCGAGAGAACCAATTTGTCACAGCGACTCATGATGAATGAAGATTTTTGGTAAAGCAAAGTCTAATCTGTGAGATGTCTCTCCGATATCTCAAGGTTATAGCGAAACAGATGAAGCAAGGAAGCACGTTTCGGTAAGAAAATTTCTTATGTCTTAGCGACTGGGAGATGGCGTTCGGGGTGACTCTCGGTATAATGAAGCATTATCTACATGATGTTTCCCCGACTCCATGAGGTCACAGTGAAACACATTGGGATAGGAGGATTTTCTTTGGTTTCGGCATAACAAACAGAATGATATAGTGACATGCAAGAGGCAAAAGGACGCATATCGATGAAACATAACGAGATCAAAACTAGAAATAACGCGAGCGCGTTATATGCGAGCACGTTATATTTTGCTTTGGGAATCCCCAAGCCTTAGCATTGGTAGTTGCCTTGGAATACCAACCCAGAGGCTTGGAGGGCATTCCCAATGACCCAGTGTGTTTTGCAAATTCCACAATTTTTTTCACATAATCGAGTTCGTGCTCACCATCAGGATTGCATCTGGTTAAATATCGAAAAAAGAAAACAAATGGGTAATGTTAGGTTCTCTCTTAGCTATCCAACGATGTAATTTTTTTCACTTTTTAACAATGTTAAGCCTTTCATCCATAATTTCTTTTGTTTGTATGTCTCTTTTTCTCCAAAAAGTAGTGTTTGGTTTTTTTTTTGTTATAAATTAACCATTCATCGAAATTTCAAATAAATTATATTTTTAGAAACTAGAATCTATTATACAATTTAAAAAATAAAAAATAAAAATCAATTGCACAGCTAAAAATTTTTTTAGAGAACTTAGGCCAAAGGTCACGCTTTTCGGAGTTAGCCCACTTAAGAAAATTAGTAAAAAATCAAATATTCATTAAAAAATTATTACAAAAATCATGCATCAAGTATATTTTGTTAGCTAACTTTGACAATTGCAATTTTAAAAATACTACAAAAAATTTCACCGTTGCTTTCAGTGTTTACAAGTTGCTGTTTGTTTTGACAAAAATAGAGCCAATTTGTGTACGTCCCTCTTTTGAACCCCTTAATCTCAACCATTCTCAAAATAAATTAGTAGTTTAGAAAGTAGACTCAGAGCACTTCGATCCTTGTTTTTGTTCCATCTCAAAATTTTTAAGTGTAACTATCCTCAATTTCATGTCCAAGGTCAGTATTTCCTGATTTCAGAAAAAAAGTGGCCACTTAAGCCCCCCTTTTGGGAACCATCTTGGTGCACTTACCTAGAAACACATTTTTTTTGCAAAATTCAATAATAAAATGTATCCAATGAGTCCATAAATGAGTACAGAATTGTTTTCTATTCAATTTGATTAATTGGATACAATTTGAGTACAAAATTGCATCATCATGCAAAATCCTGATAGTTTGATAGAATAGATAGTTGACAACTATTATGAATTTATGATGATTGCCTTCACAAATCATCATAATTTATAAATTACATATTACAAAATACAACATTTTACATCTTCCTCTTCCTTAATCCAGTGAAATCTTGGGGATAGGTTGAGGTTCTAATCCTTGTAGTTTGTTGCAACTCCTCACTCAACATAGAAGGTTGTGCTTGTGGCTTTGGCTTGACCTCCATCTTACTAGTACATAATAATGACTCCTTTGCCTCATCAATGAAATCCAATTCTATAGCTCCTTTTGTTGTAGCCACATCCTCCATTGCGTGCCTCTCAAAATCAAGAATCTCATCTTTAGTAAACAATGGGCGCTGCTCATCTTGCCTTGTCCAATCGTTATAAGGACCAATGTCATCCAAATCAATGACCTCTTAGGATTTTTGCTCTACCCTTCTTGTGCAAAGATGAATGTTGTATTGCACAAAGACAAGGTCATTGAGGTGTTTTTAAAATATTTTGTTCTTCTTCTTCATGTGGATGGCTTCAAAAAATCTCCAATTGCGCTCATAGCTGGATGCACTACAAGGTTGGCACAAAATGCAGAAGGCTAATGGTTGTAGATTTGAGGTATTTTCACCTCAATCTACCCACCAAGAATATACAAAATAAAATATTAAAGAATTAGTAAGAAAAGCATTCTTTGCTCCCAATTTTTTTTGGATTTTGTGTCTCCCATCCAAACCCCTCACCTATTTATTTCTCCAAGTCTGCTACTATATTTTTTACATTATGTTCTCTTTCAGCTATACATCAGGTGTTCTCTTTCAACTATACATCCTTATGATGGATGATGAAGTTTGATCCGAAATGTTGATTCAAAAAACTACACAAAATTTCAATACTAAAATCAGCTCTCTAATTTATCATGGACTATGGAAACTTCATGCTATTAAAAGAAAAACATATTTTATCAAATTTTTAATTATCAATAGTTGTAAATTTTAAATTTGCGATGTGTAAGATGCATTTGATGTAAAGAATCCAATTTTTGTTACCTAGTGATTGAGTGGTTCTTCCTCGGATAGCTAGTTTCAAAGAAAATAGCTTACCCCCACCAATCTTGTAATTGTACAATTCTTGAACAATGAGGTCTCTCATGTCAACTTGGGGTGTCATCCTTTCAATGTATGTTGTGAGGCCTCTCCATTAGGATTTGAGAAGCTATCCGAATAGAAAAAGTTGGGGTTGAAGAATTACTCTGCTGCATGGATGGGTTTGTGGAGTCGATTTTTCCATTTCAATTATCTCCCAAATGGGATCAAATTTAAGGCTGTCCCCCTTTTAATAGTTTCAAATGGAGTCTTTGGTCCTATCCATGGCCTCATAAATGTACCCCATTGGGGTTTGATCCCCATCTACCAAATGGATAACTTTAACCAAGGGCTTCGACACATGCAATTTACAAATACAAAAAAATTAAAGTTCAAAATTATAATGAAAAACTAAAAATTAAAAAATAAAATATTCAATTTGAATTTAAAACCAAAGTTGAGGCTACCTTCATGAGCACTATAGCTCTTTGTGCAAATTTTTTTATCAAAGACTATCCTTGTGACCCTCTCTCGTTTAGGCTTCTTTGAATATGATGAGTCTAGCCATGCTTGACTCACAAACATTTGTTTCATGGAAGTTAGCAAACCAATAATGCTTTGGAATGTTAGGAAAATTGTTGCAAACCTTGTGAAACCTGATTGCACCAGCTCTTTCCCTTTGTTGTGATCTCTCATCAAACTAATAACCCAAGGGTGATTATTAATAAATTTTGTTATGCTTCTTTCATCTTCTGCAACTAGTCTCACCCAATCAAGTTTTCCTAGGTAAAATGTAGGCTCTCGTGATTTAAAGTGCTAACTTTATGTTTAAACATGTATTTGTTTAAATCACATATTACATGTGAACTTTTTTGTCTTTTGATTTATGAAAATATCATAAAGGGGGCACCACAAATTATGTCAGAATTTCCAATTGTGTAAATTGATTGTACACGAGTACCTAACATGGCCTTGTTGCTAGGGTCCATTTCTCCTTTCATGTTTCCTAAGTTGCACTTATAGGGGGGTGTTGGTGTAATTTTCTCTTCACCTTGGATATGTTCTATCCTAGATGTGATATTGCACCCATTTAATTAGTTCATAGACTTTAGAACTATTTAATTATTCTCACCTAGGTAGCTAATAATGACATGTGTCTACCTTGACTTGAGGTACACAAGTGTCACCATTACCTCATCAACTCTTGATTGATGGTAGTTAGGTGCCACCTTTGTTTAGTTAAGCCCACCTCAATCTCAATTAGAATGAATTAACTCATATCCTGATTGGGAGTGATTGAGAGTCAAACTCATACCTCTCATAGATGTCATCTCCTTGATTCTTGCATCTAAGAGCCTATATATTTGTATGTTATATTGAATATTGAATATCTTTATTTTGTTCATCTAAATTCGTGATTAGCTCATATGCATTAGGTCTTTGGTAGATTTGTTGTTTTTGAAAAATTCTAACATGAGCCATAAGGTATCAAACCTTGACTATAGATCTCACTTAAGTTTATAATGTCAACGTAGTGTGAACCTTAGGAGTTTGTTGAAAGTAATTATAATATATTTAATATACTATTAAAAAAAATGTATATTTATATTAGATATACTATTTATAATGTATTTATATTATGTATTAATATATTATATTTATTTTTTTATATATTTGAATTTTTGTGTATATATTGTATTGTCGAATTCAACCATACCAAACTTATATTTGTTATTTTGACGAACCCAAATCTCAACTTCATACTCAAACTTGATTAATAATGAGGGAGTCACCTTATTGGTGTAAATAGGTGTTTTACCTATCTAGGCCCTATTTACATGTTAAGTCCACTTTGGTCCTAGGAGGGAATGTTTTTAGATAGTGTTAGTTGTCACTAGATCTTATCTTTTGACATTTAACGCTTTTGCCTCAAGTCATTTAATTGTTGTTGAGGTAGTTGTCTCATTGTAAGACACATGTCAAGATTTTGTCTTATCCTATCTCACAACTTGCCTTTTAAGCATCATATGTACATGATAATCAATCTGAAAATATTGCATCCATAATCATAGAATGATATTTCTGCCATTTCTCTCTTGTGGAGGCTATTGTTGTCTTGTAGTTGATCCTAGGGTGTTGAGGAGTGCACCATAAAATCCTACACGGTATTAGAGTTTTTGTGCTGCAGACTTCTTCCTAGATCTGAGTGATCAATCTTGGCGTGAAAATTTTGTTGGGTGTGAGTGGGGGTTTCAAGGACCTCACGATTGAATCTAGGGCATCAAGGAAAGTCAAGTTTTCCTTTCGTTTCATCAAATTTCATTATGTTTTGACTGTTCTACAAGGGTTTCAAGTTGAGGGTTATAGTTGCTAGATCTTGGAGGTAGTTG
Source organism: Sequoia sempervirens (assembly GCA_007258455.2). Lineage (NCBI taxonomy): Eukaryota > Viridiplantae > Streptophyta > Pinopsida > Cupressales > Cupressaceae > Sequoia > Sequoia sempervirens. Next base: position 5,787 of record VDFB02118669.1, read on the forward strand.
AATTTTTGGGGAACTTTGGGTCAAATTTGACCCTACCATTGCATTTGGAAGGCCTGAGAATCTAAAGATTGATTTTCAATTCGTGAAAATTTGACATTTGTTCTCGGGGGCATCAAAGGTTTTTTTGCAAAGGTCGCTGAAAAATCCGTACAGTGCAGATCTAGATATGTATTGTATGCTCTGTCATACGACATTAGTCACAGTCTCTACAAGGTCGACAATATATTTGCAGCATATGCAGGGCATAATCCTATACGTCGGAGGCATATTTGACATCGTACCTTGTTTGTGGATTTTGATTGGTCGGGGCTCTATCATACTTGTCACATTGCTATTGTACCTATCTTATTGGTCAAATCGGCGTACTGGTACTATATTGATTGCAGACGGTGTGAAAGAATTTTTTAAAATCCACAGATTTTCAATATTATAAACTTTTGGTTTTAAAGTTAAGCATTTGGCTGGGGTTTATTAAACCCATGATCCCACCGTAGTGGGCGGGGGCTTATGCCTCGGGCAACGTGGCCTTTGGCTTGCTGCCCTGCCACCAGTGGTGCGTGGGAGCTGCCGCTCCACTACCATTGCTAGGTGACACTTTTTTTTAACCTATGCTTAATCAATTGGTCATATGGGCACTGAGGGGCCTATGGTCCAAGGGCCCAAATTTTGTTCCCTTATGCTTAAATTGGGTATTTTTTCAAAATGCCATAACTTGCAATCTAGGAGGCCACTCTTCGAAAATGAGATATCATCAGAAAGATGGCTTTGTCAATTTTATAGTGGTGTAGGATATTTTCCAAAATTTTGTTGTTTGCAGGCATTTATTGCTGTTTGAAGTCAAATCTTCATTTTTGGCTCCTGAGCTTATAACTTTTTGCCATGATTTCCGTGATTCTTGCAGCGTTGGAAAGGTATTAAGGAGCTTTATCATGTTATCCATGCACATTTTCCCAGTTTATCCCCAGGTATCTTTTATTTAGATTAGTGTGTATTCACATTCTATTTGATCACTTAGACATACTGTCACTTGGGAAAGTGCAATTTTGATCTTTGTACTTCATTTCAGTTAGAGAATGATGTTCTATATCCTGTTGCTTCATTTAGATTCCAGGGTTGCTCCATATCAAAAGTTTTCTAGTGTTCCTTGGCATCGAGATTGTTGTTGCTTTATTGTGATTCCAAGGTTGCTCCATAATCAAGAGTTTTTAGTGTTTCTAGCATCATAATTATCTTTCCTTACTTGCCTTGATTAAGGTTTCAGTGTTACTCCACCTGTGTGTTTTCGGTGTTTCTTGGCAACATGTTATCTTATTAACGAGGGGCTGAAATGTCTCTCTTTGTCTCTCTTATGGGGATCTTTTTCCTTGAATGGTGTTTTGTCCTCTCATTCTTCATGGAGAGCATTATTGTATCTCATCTCTCTTTTGGTGAGGAGTTTTGTTCCACTAGGTTTTCTCCTTTTCTCCATTTGTGAGAGATTGCATTGCATATGTACATGGGTAATGGCCTCATAGCCAGGACCCATCTTTCTATCATTTGCATAATAGTACTCCCTAAGTTGTACTTAAGGGGGGTTGTTGGTGTAAATAGGTGTTTTACCTATCTAGGTCGTATTTACATGTTAAGTCCACTTAGGTCCTAGGAGGGAATCTTTCTAGATAGTGTTAGTCCTCACTAGATCTTATCTTATCTTTTGGTATTTAATGCTTGTGTCCTAAGTCATTTAATAGTTGTTGAGGTAGTTGTCTCATTGTACATGATTAAGACACTTGCCAAGATCTTGTCTAATCATATCTCACAACTTGCCTTTATAAGCAAAGCATCATATGTACATGATATTCAATCTGGAAATCTTGCATCCATTATCATAGCATGATATTTCTGCCATTTCTCTCTTGTGGAAGTTATTGTTGTCTTGCAGGTGATCTTGGGATATTGAAGAGTGCACCATAAACTCCTACAACTTCCACTATTAAAGACTTAATATTTAAGATGCATGAAATCTTCATACCTTATACCAAATTCTTTGCTTTCCTTTGTTATTAATTCCAATAGGGAGTTGCTTGGCTCAGGCCATTGCTAATTTTTTTTTCATCTCAAATGGTATTCTTAGCTCTTGCAATGCTAGGGTTGCCTTTGGAGGCACAACCAAAGTTTAATTTTATAAAACCCTACATAAGAGACTACCAACATGTTTTACACCTTCTAGTATTAGGAATTCTCACACCATTAATGATTAAGTAACCATCATAGGAGGTTATGGAGGTCAATTTATAGCTCGAGAGGTGAGCAATATATTTAGCAAATCAATTATCAATAATATGAGAATTCAAAAATCTAAGGACCTTTAGGCACTTACTTGATGAAGGAGTGAGAGGGGTGAGAGATTACAAACCCCTTGATTTTGGGAATTCAAATTAGTTAATCAATGTACAAGTTTAGGGAGCTTGATGGATAGGTTGAGAAGTGAGCAATGTATTTGGAAAATCAATTGATTATGGCTTTAGTAAAACTGAGGATTTGATGGTACTCTCCCAACAGACGAAGAGGAGTGACCATAGCAAGGTATTTGATTTTTTCAAAGCCAAAAATCAAGGACCTCATGGTGCTTTCCCAATGGAGTGAGGGGTGAGTGATAGCGAACCATTCAACTTTTGTGAAGCCGAAGTCGACGGTCCAAATTAGTTAACTATTATAAGAGGTTAGGGAGGTTGACCAATAGGTGGAGAGGTGAGTGATATATTTAGTGAACCAACTGATCTTTGAGAATAAAAATTGAGGGCTTGATTCCTATCTCTTGACAAAGGAGGGATAGGACACTTTTTACTTGTTCAAATTAAGAGGTTCTATCCAAACTATCTATTGTAGGAGGCACACCCTCCATTAAAGAAGAGGGAGGAATGAGGGTTATTCCCTTGACAAAAAGGCCATTGAGCCTAAAGACTTCCTAAATTGTGGTGATGAGGCCAATGGGAAACTTTCTTTGTCCTACTCAACTTTTTTCTAGTATTGACTACTAAGCTTTTTGTTCGATTACATTTGACCTACTCAACTTAAACCTAACCTTCTTCACTTTCTCATTCACTGTCTTGAGAAAACAAAAGAAAAGGTTCACTTTTTCTAGAGAAATGTAAGGAGGATGAGAGTGTGCCAAGTTGACCAATGAGAAGGGGCCAACCAATTTAGACACTAGTGAGTCTCATTGGGTTTTTTCTATAGTGGGAGTGTTAAGTTGGGAAAATGGATGGGACCAAATAGTTCATCCATTGATCAACCCTATAAGTCTAGTCTTATAGTAGCACTTATCCTATACAAGGTTGATGTTCCCTTAGCCCTCAATTAGAATAATAAGAAAAGGGACACCTACTATAAGAGAGCCAATGGAGTCGATCAAGCTTTCTCTCTATCGATCGAGTACATCTACCCTTTTAATGACGTATTGACCCTCAAGTTATAACATTAAAATATAACCTTTAAATTAATTAATGTTATTTTAACCAAATAATATTAATAACTTATTAAATGCACCATTTCTCAATACGCCATCTGAACTGGGAACTCATCTGATGATTCTCCATATGATCACGTGCCTTACTAAAAATAGTAAGGGTATCATTCTGTCCATGTCTGACTTACTATAAATAGTAAGTAGAGCAAACTGAGTCCCAGAAGCTTCAAACGAAAGTCAGAGCTAATCATCATTGAATGCTGGAGGTGATACAGTCCTCAAAAGACCCTCTCATCACCTTCATTAGCCTACAAGGGTCGTAATAATAGGCTAATCTACTGAATACAAATGTCTCACTTTGGAGGGGACATTACAAAGTGCATGTTACTTCCCTTAGTAAATGCCTACTAATTTGCAAGGGAGATACTAGCTACCGAAGAAGATACCTAGCTAAGCAAGCTTATTCTATCTTAGTTGCATGCAACACAATAAAGTAATAAACTTAATGTGAGGAAAATAAATGCACCAAAATAATACCATTGATTCAAATAGGCATGGATGGTAGAACTTTGCATAGATTTAAGCTAACTTGTTCATTTGGGCCCTTGTTTGTTGTGAAAGAGTTAAAGGGCACCTATCTTATGTCGTGCAAAGATAGGGAGCATTTCATGTTTAGGAATTGACTTGATGTGGTTCTTTAAAAATCACTTCCCATGAGTGAGGGACAAACTGATTGGATTGAGTAAGGGTGTTATCTAGTGTAGAATGGGGAGTAAAAATTAGAGACCTAGGTGGTTCATATCTACCAAAATGGGATTCACAATTGAATAGGATGAAGGGTATGAACAACCAAATGATAAACAAGTGCCTACCAAAATGGAATTAAGAAATTTATCCAAGATGAAATATTGACATATTATGTGGTAACACTAAGTGATGTTTCTAAGATGAATGATCACTCTATCAACACTATCAAATGTATCAATAAGGTAGGGGGTAGCTCACCCTACCTATTGATTGATTAGTTGGTTGGTCGGTAAGAGAGGGTAATTGGCCAGCCAATCACTTTATATTGACAAGCTAATTGGTGGCACTTGACGTACCTACCTATCGAAAGGGAGAGGAGAATAGGCCAACCAACCACTTTATACTAATAGATAAACCATTGACTTTGAGATAAATTCATAAAAGGAAGGGGGTATGCTCTCAATGCTTGAGTGGTTTAGGGCATTGCTTTACTATGTGCTTGGGAGAACTCAACCTATATGGACATGAATATGATTGATAGGGTTGCCAATGTCATTTATTCACTCGATTTATGGGGCCATAGTCTATTGGGGAATGATAGCACTAGTGACCTCCACTAATAATAAAATATGGAGAGGAAATGAACCTTCTTGACTTGGATGGCTAAAAGGAGTCACACATTTTCCATACACGAAGAATGGCAACTCTATTTTTCTCAATAAATAAAATTAGATCTTCCTGTGTAGACATTCTTGCATTGTAACTTTGATTGATCAATCACAACTTACTTGGATGGGAAATTGTATGTCATAAATAATTAGTTAACATCATATTTAAATTCTTGACCTTTGTGTTTTCATCTGAGGAGTAAAATCATCATAGATTTCATGAAAAAATGAAGTGAAATCCTCTGACATGAAAGGAAAGGTGCCAACAAGCTCTATGAAAGAGTTAAAGTATATGCATTATGAACCAATAAATTCATAAAGCATGGAGCATCATCCATGTGGTAGAAGTAGATGGTGTCCTTATGGATTAGAGAGTGAGATACAACAAACTATGAAAGCACATGAACATCTTTGATATGAGAATGGAAATAAGCCAAGGATAGGGTTTGATTATATGTAAAAGTTCAAAGTTCTATCACACTTTAGGCCAATTTATCAACAAAAGTACATTTAAGTGTCCTAATTGAATGACAATTTTGGTAAAAAACATGGTCTAGTTGGATTCATAGTAGCTAATTAGATATGAGCCACAATTTTCCCAATCAGAATTATCCACTAAATATATATGTAGCGTCGCTTTTGGGGTCAATTTAGCAAAAAAAAATGTTAAAAAATTTGATGCTTTCACAACTCTTACTTATGTAAACATTTTAGAAAAACATAAAAAATATTATTTTGTAGATCTATTAGTGTAGTTTTTAAATATATAATTTTTAATATTTAATTATTGTTTATATATTTTTTATTTTTATTTTTACTAAAAGTAGGTCATCAACACCAAAACATAATGTTGATTGTCTTGTCAAGAAGAAATGATATTGTTTATTAAAAAATAAATATGATGTACTAGAGAAGAGATATATAAAGTGACGTCCCATTGGAATAGTCGTGTTTTTAGTATGCAAATTTTTAAAATCTATTTAAAAATATATTTAATACAGTGAAAAAGAAATCCATGCATTAAAATTTCAAGTTATACATACAAAAAAGAATGAAGGAAAAAAATTACTATATAAAGAGCAACATCCCACTTAACCTAATTTTTAACATTTTATAAATAACTAAATTATAATGTTAATTTATAAAAAAACTACATTTAAATAATTTTTAAATTTAAATCAAAATATATAAACATAAAAGACACTTCAAAATCTATATTGTATTAGTTTACACCATTTCAAAATTTAAAACATATATGTCACAATCTAGTGATTCAAGTTAAAAAGTTAGATCGGTAGTATTTGTTTCCTTTATAAAAGTGCAACACAATGTTGAAATTTCACCCTTACAATATATAGTGAAAGGTGAATAAATGAATCGCAAATAACAAGGGGATCCACAATGTGACAATCAACTAAGTTCAAACCTAGAAATATTAGATCTAATCCTGAAGGTGAGGTGTGGATGTCATGGTTTCACAAAAATGGAGAGAAATAAAATGAGTCTGCAAAGATATGTATGTCAATTGATTACATAAATTATTTACATGTAAGTGACCATCCTAGATATTCGAGATAAGTATGATTAATTCATTAAAATTAATCTAAATGTGACTATAATTGAAAGTGTGATAAATTAAAATTGTAAGAGATTAGGGTTTATATACCTTGTGATGCAACTTTATCTATTGGCATGCTAGGATAGCATCCTATAGACAAAATATAGAATTGATTAGAGGTTGAGGCAATTGGATCTTACAAATTTGAGTGTTAGGGATAAAAACCATGATATTGATCCCATCTTCCTAGTGGTATAATCCTATTTTTTTTAGTGATCCCATCTGGTACAAAATTTTAACCTTAGTACTTGCAAAAATTGCTCACTTGCTAATACTTTAAGTAAAATAAATAATGGTGATACTAAGAAGTACCATGGGGTTTGCTATGTTAGGGTTGAAATTCAATACTTCCTTGCACTTTAGTCAAGCCTTAGGATCAAGTTAATAATGAAACTAAAAGAGATGAATGAGAAAGTAATGAATGCCAATGTGTGGTGATATTGATAGTGAACATTATTAAATCAACCATTGATTATTGATTTCTAATCGCTAATGTATGTTGATGAATGTTGATTGTTGCTTGTTGAACTTATGTGATTGTCAATGCTTGATATAGGGTGATTAATGACTAAGTACACATAAGGGAGAAGAGAGTGTATGCTCTTTTCCTAAAAATGCTCTAATGACCTGATGATTTACATGTCCTAAGATGAAGCTTTTAAAAACATACCTTAGAAACACATTTTTCAATTTTAGCCCCCATGTCAATAGGTGTTAATCAAATCTCAGGATTGTCAAATTCGGAATGCATGAGTTTAAAATTTGAAAGCAACCAATGCCATTATGCCAATGATCTTATCAATGGACGTGATCAAAATTGTCATCTTGTCTAAGGCAAGTAAATTTATTGAGAATTGAGTCAAATAGGTTTTGAAGAGAATAATATAACATGTTTGAGTGACAGATGTGTCCTTATTTAGTAGGTTAAATAAAATAATCAAATTACATACTAAAATCAAAAGTAACATAATTACATATACTATTTTTAAATTTAATTATTATTTTAATTTATAATATTTAATTGAAAAGGAAAACATTTTAAATTACTTTATATAATTTAATATTATCAAATTGTAATAATTTTATATATCATCTAATGATTAACTCATGTATATTATTGTTGAGTGAAATATTTAAAAAAAATAATAATAACAATTTTTACCTTTTTATTTAAGGGCAAAATATACTCTCACAACTATTTTTCTAAGCACAAATATTTTTATTTTTTATAAATAAAAGTGGCTATGCCACTGAACATTTTAAAAGCACAAATATTAATGTTTTAAGAATTTTCTTTAAAATGTGTGAAAGAGGTATTGTCTTTTGTAGAGAAACATCTATTATCCCACTCTCACGTAATTTGTCCGATGCAACGCATCCTAATGAGTGATAATTCACAGAAGTGTCGAAAAATCATTATTTTCTGCAATATTTTAGCCAGTTCCTTCAGTTGCTTATATTAGGTTTACTGCCATTATTTCCTACTCAAAGATTGAATGATTAAGAGGCACTATTTTATTATGAACTTACATTAAGATATATGATAAACATTTTAAATTACTTTATATAATTTAATATTATCAAATTGTAATAATTTTATATATCCTCTGATGATTAACTCATGTATATTATTGTTGAGTGAAATATTTTTTTTTTAAAAAATAACAATTTTTACCTTTTTATTTAAGGGAAAAATATACTGTCACAATTATTTTTCTAAGCACAATTTTTTTTTTTTTTATTATAAATAAAAGTGGCTATGCCACTTAACATTTTAAAAGCACAAATATTAATGTTTTAAGAATTTTCTTTAAAATGTGTGGAAGAGTGAAAGAGGCACTATTTTATTATGAACTTACATTAAGATATATGATTGAATAACATCATTTGGCGATTAGTTTTAGTTTTGGGATGGGCTCAATTTCATGATCTTTAAGCCGACGAAAGGATTCACGAGCTTTCTAACAGAAACCGAATGACCTTTTATTCTGTAAGATGGTTTTGGCAGCGAGAGTGATAGGTCAGACGCCTATCAGGGCAATTCATGTACAATCTTGAGTACCAAGGTGAAGGGGATGATCGCAGTTGGTCTGCCCCTGTATCCTGATCAAGTTAATCCCCACAAAATTCGTGGGGAGGAGAACAGGGGGAAAACTTACAACGCTAATAGCGTAAGAAGAAAAGCTAAGAGAGATAAAAAGGAGAAGATGATGGCTGTGCCAGATGGAGATTTTTATGATTTTGATGGAGACAGAGGAGAAGAGTCATTTGAGGTAGACCAGATTTGGGCTGCATATGATGATGACGATGGAATGCCTCGGTTTTATGCTCGGATACGGAAGATTTGTTCCTTTTATCCATTTAAGGTGCAGATAACTTGGCTTGACTCAATGCTCAATAAAGAGCCCGCTCTTATTAAATGGCACAAAGCAGGGTTTTATAAGGGGTGTGGAGATTTCAAGTAGCATCAATGTTTTCTCTCACATTGTGAGGTGCGAGAGATCCAAGAGAGGGGTTAAAATTATGTCAAGAAGGGGAGATGTTTGGGCTCTGTATAGGGACTGGTCCCCGGATTGGGA
>VDFB02118670.1:0-90037 GCA_007258455.2 Sequoia sempervirens
GGCCAAGATTTCTCATGCGCATCTTAGGAATGAGTGGTACTAGAAGACCATAGTCATTCTATCCAAGCTTCTTGTTTTTGTCATAGCCCATACTAAGCATCATTTGTAGTCCTTTGCTGCTCTCATCCATAGGAAGATTAGGAACATGCCTTTCATCTTGGTATAGAAAGCTTGATATGTCTCTTTCATCTACCACTTCTCGACTTAAGTCTCCCCAACTTCTGAATCTAGAAAGGTCAGCTCTGAAAGTTTGGGATGATGTTTCAGCTGGTTGGGATTGCCTGTGAGATCTAGGAGATTGAGGTATCTCTCCTATTATGAAAGCACTTTTCTTCATTTTGTAATCCCCACACCCATTGTCTTGGACAATGAATTTGATTTCAAAGATATCAGGGATGGCAGGTGTCTTTTTCTCAGAAGTAGAGGCCAAGGTTGGGTCTCCATATGGGGTTGAAGGGCCTTCATCATTCTTCAGAACTTGGGGGATTTTATAGTATTTTTCTTCTAGACTCTTGCAGTAGGAAAAGGGCTCAAAATCACCATAGATCATGACCTCTTGATTTTGATATGTGAATTTGACGCATTGGTGGAAAGTAGATGCAACTGCTTGCATCCCATGGATCCATTGTCATCCTAGGAGGATGTTATAAGGTAGATCAAGGTCAAGGACCTGACAGGTGGTTTCCATAATGGTTGGCCCTACTTGAATAGGGAGTTGGATAGTGCCCTGAGACACTCTTTCTTGATTGTCATAAGCTCTGATTGTGATGTCCTTTCCTTTTTCAATGGATTCCTTTAAGAATCCTAGATTCTTTATGAGCTTGAGAGAACAAATGTTTAGACCTGCACCCCCATCCACCAAGACCCTTTTGACTTTGTTTTTATGAACCAAGACTTCAAGGTGGAGTGCACGATTGTGAGATGGTTGGGTGGGGAAGTCCTGATCAGAAAATGTGAGGAGATTGGGGGTGGTATGTTTCCGACCATAGCTTGGAATTGGTCAGCATCAAGATCAACAGAGATGGTAGATGAAGCCATTGCTTCCTCAAGGATCTTTCTATGGGCGGATGAGATCTTCAGTAACTCCATGATGGAGATCTGAGTGGGACTTCTTTTCAGCTAGTCTAAGACATTGTAACAACCAGGAATAGATTTTAGATTTGAGGTGGATGCCCTAGGTGGCTGCGATGACCCAGTAATGGTGACTTTTCCACCATGCATGGTGACTCCACAATCAACTTTGGCTCCCTTGATGTTCACAACAGTGACCCATTCGTCTAGAGATACAACAACATGATCGTACACATGGTTCACATTGGCGTAATTTTGTTTTCCATTATTGTTCCCTTTGTTATGATCTGGCATCAAATTCATATATATTTTTAAGTCTTGATTTCTAGCTGGTTGTTCCACATTTATGATCTTGTCATCAATGAGGTGTTGGATCATATTTTTCAGCCTCATGCAACTAGTTGCTGTGTGCCCCTTGATTTTATGAAAATCAATGCAAAGGTTGTTTTCATTGTACCATGGTGGTTTTACTTGGGGCTCTTGATAATTCTCATATGTGGGGATTTTGATGATATTTTCATTTACCAATTTATTCATGATAGATTCAATTGACTCCCCAAGGGTTGTGTACTTTCACTTGGGGGGATATTGTTTTGTGGAGGTGGACCCCCTTGATTATTCAAATTGTTGACTTGACTGTTTGGTGGTTGTTGTGATACCAAATTGGTTTGTGTGTTGTTTTTATTGTTGTTTTGTAGTTGTTGATATGTTTGGGTGTTTTGTTTCGGGGCACTAATTATGACCTTGGCATCGACCACACCATCATTAGTGACATTTTTGTTTCTCACCCACGTGCGAGGTTTTTCATTATAGCTAGTGGAAGGGTGATTGTCTTGAGGTTCTGGATATGTGGGTGTCCCCCCTTGTGCAATAAGGGATCATTCGATGTTGAGCGCCTTGGGGATCATATGGTCGTATGTGGTGATGCACTACATTTTAAGATGGAATTCCAAGTTTTTCTCAAGATTGGAAATGATGGTGCAAACTTGTTGTTCCGCTGGCATGGTCCACTTGCTCCTGTTGGCCTTGGATCACCATCATTGTAGGAAAGAATCGAATGATTCCCCCTTACCTTTTTAAAGAGTAGATAGTTCCTCTAGACTAACATCCATGCCAATGTTGAATGTGTAATTTTTTAGGAATGCGTCTATGATTTCTTGAAACTTTTTGATGCCAGGAGGAAGGCGCGAGAACCACTCCATGGCAGGATCAACCAAACTTCTAGGGAATAGCCGCACTAGATAGGTATCATCATATGCGACCTCCATGCAATGTACTTGGAATTCCCTGATGTGATCTTAAGGGTTTCCCATCCAATAATATTTGTCAAATTTAGGGATTTCAAACCCCTTAGGGAATTGTACCATTGCATGGCTCCTCTCAAATGGATAGGGGCACAAGTTATTTGGTGTCCTTGTTGTTTTCCCTGATTTTAGATCGAGCACTTGCTACGAGAGTAATTTGATTTGTGTTGTCACATCGTCTTGTGGATCAAGAGGTGGAGTGAATGTGTTTTGAAGTGGTCAAGGTGTTTGAGTGATGGGAGGAGTGTTGGGTATGTTGGTGGGAGTTTGTTGCAAGCTCTGTTGTGTAATCAAGGCTTGCTAATATGCTTGCATTTGTTGTTGTGCCAACAATGCTTGTTGTTGGTCTTGTTGTTGTTGTGCCAATAATGCTTGTTGTTGGTCTTCTTGTTGTTGTGCCAACAACACTTATTGTTGGGCTAGTAATTGGGTGGCTTTTTGTTGTGCTTGGTACTGTTGCAGGGTTTGTTGATATGCTTGTTGTTGAGCTACTTACAGTTGTGCCTAGTATTGAGCTTGCGCTTGTGCTTACTGAATTTGATATTGGGCTTGAGCTTGAGCCTATGCTTGTTGGGCTACTTTTACAGCCTAGGTAGCCTACACAACTTGTGTGACCTAAGCGACTTGTGCAGCTTGAGTTGCTTGAGTAGCTTGGGAAGCTTGGGCAGCTTGTTGTTGTTGCAACAAAGCTTGAGCTTGGGCAACCTATTGTGCTTGTTGTGCAGCTAATTGTGCTTGCGCTTGTTGAGTAGCTAGCTATGCAACTTGTTGATTTTGAATTTGTTGGAGTGCCTTCTGATAGGAAGCTTGTTGAGCTGCTTGCAATATGATGCTATATTGGTTGGCTGCATTTTATTTTGGTGGTAGTTGTGGTGGTGGATTCAAAATGGTGTTTTTTGTTGTGATGAGAGGTACCATTGTATTGATGATAGGGATTTGTGTAGTGGATGGTGCGATTGATATGATTAGCCATTGGGAGACCATGATTTGAGATGTCATGATGATTGATTGTGTTGTTGGGATTGTCACCATTTGTTGTTGCGATATTGATGGCATGATTGGTGGATTTGGCATGATGTTTTGATTTATGATTGGGGGGTTGTTCAAATTTTTTTAATTGATGGGTGGTAAAGGGGGAAGGCCTAAACCAAGGGGTGGTGTGGATGTTAATGGAAAAGGTGGAAGTGGTGGAAAAATGGGTGGTGTATTCCCTTGAGGAAATGATGATGATGAGGGATTGAAGATCCCCATTGGTCAAAATAATCCACCTTCTCCTTGTGAAGTCATAGGGAGAGAGGTTTGTGTGTTGAGAGGGTATGTCGGTGTTGTGTGAAAAGAGGATGGATTGGTGGTATCATGAAAGGTGAGCAGAACATATAGGTGTAGAGGATTGAATGGAATGGATTGACCTAGTATGGTATTTGCATCCAAATCTTGGTTGTTCACAAAGGGATGTGTTTGAAGTGCATGAAGCAATAAGCTTCCCTTGTTGACAATTGGTTTAGTTGGAGCAATGGATGATGTGATTTGGGGGAAGGATTGAGTGATGCTTTGGAATGGAGGTATGGATGAGATTGGAGGCATAATCCAAGATATTTCTACACAAGTGTGCTTAAATCATAGTCAGAAGGGATTTTATCCCCTTCTTTTACCAATTCAAGCATGTATTGGGAGGGATTGAGCCTCATCATGGTATTGACAATTCTGTGAGTTTCAAGATTTTGGACCATCTCAATGATTTCATCTAGTTTCATCCCTAAGACATTATTGGTGACGTCTTCCACTTGACCTTCCTCTTGAGGATTTTGTGATGATAGAGGAGGATTAGTTGGGGATTGCGTGTTCCAATAATATTTGTTTCGAGAGCGGTTTGGCTCAAGTCACTTGAAGTTGATGTTTCTTTGTTAGTTTCCTTGTTCTTCTTGTGTTGAGATCTAGTTTGCACCATAAAATAGGGATCAATTTTCAAGAATGTGTGAGAGGAACCTATAATTATTTAGATTGATCTAACTTTAGGCACAAAAGAGAAAATCTAGGATTATTAAGGATCAAAGTGTGATGATGAAACAAATGAAGGATGGATGGTGTAAATGATTGAACTCTTTGAGAAATCTTGAAGGAGATACTAGAATTTTTGGATTTTTGACTTTTTATTTGATTTGGTTTGATTGGATCTTGACCTTGGCTTGATTAGATTTGATTTGGATAGTGAACTCATAAAATCTAAGAGTTTGGATGTTGTCTCTGAGTAAATTTGTACACAAGATGATAATTTGACTAAGTGTGTAAAGAAGGATTCGTTCAGACATACCTAACCAAACAAGATGATTTGATTTTGATTTTGGATTTTGATTTTGAACTCATAAACCCCAAGATGTTGGATGTTATCAAGGGATAGACTTGTTCACAAGGATTTAATAATTTGAATAAATATGTGGAGAAGGATGCATCTACACACATCTAATCAAACAAGATGATTTGGATTTGATCTAGAGGATTTTCCAAAAGCCTATCATGAATGATTTTTTCAATATTTCCAAGAGTTGTTGGTGAGATGATTTTCGGATTTGATGTTTGAGGATGGATGAAAGTTTTGATTGGTTTTGATCGTAAAATGAACCTAAAAGGACTCTTGTTTATAAGACCTCGGTATTGAAGAACATACAATAGTTCCTATGTGAGATACTCAAACCTTTGAAAGAGACTTGGATTTTGATAATAGTAAAATGAATACAAATTTGGATTGTTCTTTGATGCATGTTTGTAAAAGTTGAATGTCAATCTTTCTCTAATTCATAAAGCATAGACAAAAGTTTCTTGCAAGCTTTTTGACTAAGACCTTTGGACTTTGGTTTTCACATTTTGATCTTTCGGGAAATCATTTGGAAGAGTACATGTGTGGGGTTAAATTTTTTCTTAGCTTTTCTTAATGAATTCCTTTTAACAAAAACACTCTCTTGATTAGATTTTCAAACTACATTTCTAATGCCATAACTTCTTCTCATCCCACAAAGTGCATTATGTGGAAACCAAGGAAATCAAGGAAAAAGTTCCCTATTGTTGACTTTAGTGAAAGAAAATTGTGATGTAAATTGAAATGCTTAGAAGCCTCTAAGGATAGAATCCCTAGGGAAAGCAATAGCACTTAATTTTTTTCAAAGGTATTTGCTCCTTTTAAGGGTTTGAAATTTTATGTTTACGTTGAATGTTTGTTTTCCAATTTTTTAGATCCAAGCAAAGTGTTTTGATTCCAAGAACATGCACAACCCTATAAATGAAAAGACAATATTTGTTGAATCCCCACTTGGATAAATCTAGCTATGCATACTCTTAGTGGATGATTAGATGCTTGACCACACTAGCTCCCCTCCATGACACACACTTCTCAGGTCATCCAAGCATCAATACCCATGAAACTCCCATGGCATACTTTTCATCTCTACTAAGAACCATAAAAATGTGGGGCAGCTTCAGAACGACCGTTCTTGTACCAAAAAATAGATTAAGGATTTGGGCCTTCTAAATAAGAGGTTTTACTATAGGCATTCTGTCTGTGGGGGATCATCTATGTGGCAAGAGACCATTGTTTCCCTTCTTGTCAGAACAATCCTCATGATACTTGAACTTTCCTCAAGTACCCACACTTATATACCGGTTGGAAGTCGCTTGGATTTAGTGTGTTCCCGGTTGGGTCATTCCATGGGATGATTAATTTTTCCCACTAGGAAGGCCCTCTAAGAATTAAAAAAAGTGAGAAAATGCATCCGTAGTTTGATCAATCTTTGTTGAGAAACAAATAGAGAACACACGTGATATATTCCACTCACACTCGTAAGTTTTGTCTAATTTTAAGAATCCAAATTGAAGTGTGGAGGTAATCACTTACACAACTTAATATCACAAAAATCCTTTTGATTCTCATTTCTCAAGATCACCGTGAGGCATGAGAGAAGCGCATACGTCTTTTAGATGATATTACTTTGGATAAGTGATTACAAAACATAGATGCACATGTTCATTTTAATCCTTCAAAGCAAGAATTGGATTCCTTTTAAGAACCAAATGGAAATGTGATATTTGTTTGTTCAATTGTTAAGTCCAAAAATAAATATAGTAACTTTATCTAAGATTCTTTTTAACCCTTTTGTTTTGTTCTTTTTAAACCCAAATTGAAAATTAGTAAGTCCTAAAGCTTGAAGGATGACAAATCCTTTAGAATGGAATTATAAGTTCTTCCAAAGGTTTTAAAAAAACTTGATACAATGAAATGATGATGCCATAGAAGTCTTTGTCTTCATTTTCTTCCTTCACCTTTGATCAAGTCAACCTAAAAAAATGGTCAAAACTACAAAAAAAGAAGCTAAAAACTAGTTAGTAGTCAAAAGCAACCAAAATGAAAAAGCACATGTTGAAATTAATCTAAAAATTCCTTTTACCCAACTCCAGTTGCATAGTCTACGAAGGCAACACAGTTTAGAAGAGTTAGCGACATTGTATGGCACTGCTAGGATTGACAATGGACTGTAGCAAGGCTAGTGAGTGCGATTGCGGCACTATTTTGACCAATGACGCAGTTTGGAATTTGGATTGACCAGTCGACAAGAAAATGCCTAGCATCGTAGTTTGAAATTCAAATTTATAGGCAGGAAGAACACAATGTCACAGTTTGGAGTTTGATAGCGGTGCTATATGGCGCTATTGGACTACTAGTGGCACAATTTCTCTGTTAGCAGTGTAATTTTCCTGTAGACACAAAAACTTCACAAAAACCATGGAATTTTTCAAAAAACATGTTAAATTTCTTCAAATCCACCCTCCTAGCGCCAAAATGTGAATGGTGATGTTAAACCTGCACAAACACAATCAAACAACACATCATTAGTCGATTATGCAAGTTAAATCAACATTCCCCATATAATTCATTTGAAATGCCCAAAATAAGAAATAGAATGATGAACACAAATAAAAAGCTTTCAAATCCTATCTAATGCAAGAAAACTCTTAATCCCATGTGGGAATTGGTGCCATTTTGATGTGGAAAATGGCCCTTTCCCAATCCCTTGTAAGCTTGAATGATGATTTGATGAAGATTTGATTCTCCTTGGTGAAATTCCTGCATAACCTAGCTATAAAACTCTAAAATTGATGAAAATGGATGAGCAACTGGATAAGCAAATTCAAAATCTCAAGATAATGTCTTTACATGAAGTTGTGGATCCAAAATGAGTGAAAAATCCTTCTATTTATAGAAGATCAAGATGGAAGAATGAGAAAAAGGGATGAATGTGAGATTAATCATCAACCAATGGCCAAATGCCACTTGTCAAGATGTGAGAGGATCAAGGTTGAGAACATTTTGATGAATGTGCCAATAAATGATATTAGGTGGAATTTCAAATTTATGAAATGACATGTTGGAGGGAGAAGGAAATGAATTAAATGCCACTTGGCTCAATGCACAATGACATGTAAGAGGTATTGAATGCCTTGTTGGAAGGACAAATCTCTTTGGAGGGATTTTTCAAATTTGGAAGAATATTCCCTTTTGATTGCATGTTGAGAGAAATTAGAAGATTTAATAAATCAATTAAAGTGATTTATTGTGCTAGTTGCAAAAGCTAGAGGATGTGATGGATTGAGATTAAGATTAATCGGGATTTGATTAATTCAAAGAGATATTAGTTGACACGACAATTTGATTTATATTTTTGGATTGATTTAAATCAAAGTTGAGAGGAATATGAATTTAGATTTAATTAAATAAAGATTTGATTTATTTAATTAAAGAGGGATGATGCTAGATTAAATCAAACAAAGATTAATTTATTTAATTTAATAGAATGAATTTAGAGGTTAATTAAATAAAATTGATTTATTTAATTATAGAGAAGAATATAATGATTTAATCAAATAAGGTTAATTATTTAATTAAAAGAGGACATTAGAATTAATTAAACAAAATGATTTATTTAATTAATAGGAGGGAATGACTTAATCAGATAAATTTGGTTTATTTAATTAAGAGATGAAATATGATGAATTTAATCAAATACAAATTATTTGATTAAGTGGTTAGCAAAGGAGATGATTCGGGATGAAGCGGTGTTAGTAAAATTAGGATCAGGTGTATAAGATCAATCGGTACATTTTTCGTGTCTACGGGGATGATGCAAGGCGCTGAGACATTTAGGTCTCTTCCATGTTGACTTGAAAGCTTTTTCTTTGTTTTTGCTCTCTATGTGCCATTCTTCTTGTTCTATGAGTATTTGGGGAATGATGACATTTCTAAGCTCAATAATCACATTGTAGCAAAGATATACTGACCCCGAATCCATGGATCCCTTATGTGTTTTGGGATTTGATTTTGGGGGAAACCCTTTTACATTATGTAGCTTCATTTGGAAACATATGACTTGGCATAGGGCTTTCCAAGTAAGCTCTCATGTCTTCTTTATGATTAGTATAAACTATTTTCTACTTTAAAGTTATTGCTCACAATAATGGTGTTAGCAATTCCTTTAAATTGGGGGCATACATTGGTGTCCCCATGTTCTTTGTGTGATTTTATTACTTCTTGTGATGCGTTCTTTTCTTGGTGGTGTCATTGGGTTTGATGTCCTCCAAGATTGTGATATTTCTTAGCATACGAATTTCCTCTTAGGGGTGATGCTATGCTTTGCGTTCCCTAAGTTTTGAATCTTTTTATCTTGGACTTGTCCTCTCTTGGAGACATTAGGCATGATGATACCTAAGAAGAAGACCTTACACGAACTAAGCAAGATCCCTTTGAACAAACCTATATATGTATAATGTTCACGAGTTCTTAGCATAACACAACTCGTTAGGTGCTCAAAGTGTCGTATTGTGGTGACTTATTAAAGTTGTCAGGAGGATATCTTTGATATGGTATGGGACCCTAATAAGATTCTCTCATTTTCCACCTGTTGGGGGATCACCTAGTGGATGACCCGAGGTTCCATTAGCCCATGTGAGTGTATGTGTCATTTGCATAGTGGACATCGAGTTCTTCTTGTGAACGTGTAAGACAAACAACCATGTTCCACATCACGTTGGGACAGTCGAAGTTTGATCCACCCCTTCCCTAGACAAATAGTCATGTTCCACACCACATTGGGACAATCGAAGCTTGATCTGCCCACCTCTTCTCCTAGGCTTTGATGTTGTATGATTGAGTATCTTTTTCATTGTTGAATACATATGTGTCTTGAATTTCTACTTTAGTGTGAGTTTGACATGGGGTCATACTCTCACTAAAGTGGGGGCTAAATGTAGTGTAGGAAAAAGTATCCCTTTTTTGACACTTAATTTGAGAAATAATTAATAATAAAATGAGCTAAATGATGCCTTAATTTACTGTTGTAATATGTATTTTACATATTCACATTAATTTTAGGGCCTTATTAAAATAAAATGGACTTAATTGTGCCTTATTTATGGTGTTGTAAGATATATCTTTACACTTTCACACTCACCTAGGGATTTATTAATTAATTGAGGTTAATTATGCCTTAATTGCCCCCTTTAGTTTAAATCCAAGCCTAATTAATTACATTTTCTAAAGAGGAAACCCAACATGCATCAATGCCATGTGACAACAATTAACATTGGAAAATGTGTTTCCTAGGTGAGTGACCTAGGACCCATTCGCCCAAAGGGAAAATGGGTCCTCACTTAGACCGAGGACCTAAATCTTTATTATATTTTTGGTGGTATTTAAATGATTTTAAATGTGTATTCACATGTCAAATTGTGTTATTTGAATTTTGGGAATTAATGTTAACATATGTATAAATATAAGGTCATTTCACTATGTTTCATCATAGAATTTTTAAGAGAACATTCCTATAGAAAGTTTATGAGATCAAGAGCACTTCAAGAGAATTTTCAAGGCATTCAAGAGCATAATTATTGAAGAATTATTGCAGCATTCAAGATCCTATTATCATGTCAAATTCTTCTTGCATCATGCATTTTATTTGAGCTAATATGTTGATGTAGTGTTCAAGATCCATTCAAGCATTCAAAGGAATTGTCTCAAGTCAAGCTTCAAGATCAAGATCCACGTCCATTGAAGCCATTTCATGCAAGTTGTAGATCCACATTCCAAGGTTCATACAAGGGTTTGATGAGTTGTGAAATTGCATTTGTTCATTCATCATTCCTTCATGCTATTTCGTTTCATTACAAGGTTTTATTACCAAAACGTGGTTTGACCAAGGCAAACCCCTATTCACTAACAAAACAAAAAATTTCTCTCTTGATGTGTGTTTGCAGATTTTAGGTGGAAGATCTCTTGGAGAGAAAAATTGCAAAGTTTTCAAAGTTGCATTTGTTTTCATCATTCTTGCAATTTCAAGGAAACTTATGTAGAAAATTTATTTATGGCTTTCCGACTTTGAGATTTTGGAATCTAGGAGTGTAGACATAGGATAAGAGAACCCAAAAACCATTTTTACAGAGCTCTAGCTAGGATCCATTCGCCATAGGGCAAATGAGTTCTTAGTTTTCTTTGAAAAGGTACTTTTGGTGACTGGTACACATCACTTTCCCATTTTCAGATCTGCATTTTAGCTTTTCGTTCCATTAGAATTGAGGTTAATTTTTTAGATGCACTTTGTAGATTGCAATTTGGAGCTTTTTTGCTATTTTTTATCTTTCTCCCCAAAGTGTCGTTTAATTAGGACCCTCATCCTTACATAAAAGAGAAATTTGTAGACTCACACCTTGATTTGACTCACCTTTTGGTTAACAGTCATTTCATTGTTTGGATCTCATTTCTTGAATGAAATAGTGGAAAATAGGTTGATCTACTATCATTTTGGTGAACCCCCTTTTGATTTCAATCAACACCACCAACCCATTTTTCACCTATTTAAGTACCATTTGGTAGCTTTATCGAAGCTTCCCATACCAATGTTCCTTTGTCATTTCTAATCACAAACCCCGCACTTGAAGGCCCTAGATTACCTCTCAAGACACCATAAAAATTAAATTTTAATCTACCTAAGGGAGGAAATTCCCATTTTGAATTACCCCTTTGATTCTTCCTCTTCATTAAGTAGCCTTTCAATGATTTAATAAGAGAATGATTCCTTATCATGTTCTAGTACCATGTACAAACATGCTTATAGAGTTTCTTTTTTGATATCATGTTGAAGTGTTCACTTATACCCCTTTCGATTTTGCATATTATGTTCTCAATTGCTAACTCTTTCTCCTTGAATATACTCCCATTCTTTTTGCACCATCGGTGCCAAATGATAATTGTAGGAACTTCATTTCATAATACAGCCATAGCCAAGCCTTTATCTAATTGAGGCCAGACCTCAAAAATTTCTTTTACACTGTTTTGCATCAGATCTTGTCATTCCAATTTAGTGCAGAAAGTAGACCAATAACTTTGTGCAAAAACACATTCCACCAATAGATGGTTGTTAGTCTCCTCACTAGCTTTACAAAGGACACATCTGAAGGGGCCCAACATCCCTATGTGCTTGATCCTTTCCCCTATTAGTATATGACCATGTAGGGGTGTCTAGGAAAACACTCCTTCTTTCGGTAAGATAAACATACCCCAACACAGAATTTTGTCCAGTTGGATTGAAAGGTTTCCTTCCTTAGTACCTCATATCCTATCTTTAGAGAATACTCCCCTATTCTCACAACACACCATTTAATTGTGTTATCCTTCCCTGTAAAAAACAATAGCCTCTTTGCTAATTCCTCTTTGAGCCTTTCCTTTGAACCATCTTCTACCATCTTGAAATGTTTCCATTTGTATTCCCATCTTCCTGTTTGATAATGGAGATCCACATAAGACCTTAGGTTTTTTCCATACATCACATTAGTTGATTGAATTTCCCCTTTTATTTCTGGAATTTTATTCAAAGGGGTATAACCATTCCAAGAGTCATGCCAAAATGAGGCATGAATACCATATTTTATGATCCATGTCAGATGATCTATAATCATCGGCCTACAATTTAGGATGAAATTCTAGATGGTTGGGCCCTTTATGGGGTTTGATATCGTTAGAATGTGCTCGGGTTTCCGAGTGTCAAGGTGTTTGGATTTGATAATATTGCACCATTGAGCATCTGCTTTGATAAACAAGTGTCGGGAAATTTTATCCCCTAACACTTTATTTTGCATCCATAGACCCTTTATCCCTGCAACACCCACAACTTTTGGCAATTTGACAATCTCCCAGGTCCAATTAATGGGATACACTACTTTTCATGCGCTTCTTCCCAAAGAAGCTTCCTATGAACTACAAATAGATGATTTTTCATCCTATTTGGTAATTCCACGCAAGCCAACATATATATGGGGATAGTGGCTAAAACATATTTTACTATTATCAATTGGCTTGCCAACATTAGCCAACGCTCACACCAGTTTTCAATTTTTTGTTTGCAAATTTTGTATGTGTCTTCCCAATGGTCAAAATTTATTTGTCATGTGAAGAGTGGAATGCCTAAATACTTTGATGGTAGGATTCCTACATTTTAGCACAAAATTCTTAAGACATTCTGTTGAATCCTTCTTGTTGTATTAAAAAAGAAGATGTTTGATTTCTCTACATTGACAGCTTGTCTAGCCTCCGAATTGAAAATTTTAATCTCACCTTTGATTGTTTCTGCCTCTTCTATAGAATCTTTTCCACACAATATTGTGTTGTTTGCAAATAATTCATGTGAAGTGGCAGGGAGGGTTGGGGCAACAATTATTCCTTTTTAAATCCCTTCTCTTCCCAGTTTGGAAATATATCTACTAAAGGCATCTGCCATAATGACAAATAGGAAAGGAGATATTGGATCTCCCTAGCGAAGATCCCTTGCTCCATTGAAGAACCCACGGGGAGATCCATTTATTATCACCAAGTATCTCACTAAGGAGATGCAACAAAAGATCCATTTCAACCACTTCTTAGCAAAACCCATTTTTTCCATTGTTTTCAAAAGTAATCTCCACTAGACCCTATCATATGCTTTACTCAAATCCAGTTTAACCACCATCCCACTTCTATTTGATTTCTTCAAATAATGGATGGTTTTGTGAGCAATAATCATTCCATCTGTTATGTTCCTTCCTGGGACAAAACCACTCTACTCCTGTGTTATTATTCGAGGCATAATATTCTTTAGTCTATTAGCCATTACTTTTGAAACAATCTTATATATTGAATTGCAAAGGGAGATTGGCCTATAATATAAAAATGCTTCACATTTTTTTTGGGATAAGCGCTATATTAGTATCGTTTAAATATTTTAGCATACTTGTCATTCACCTTGATTCCTCCACCAAGTCATTGATTTCCTTGCCTATAAATTCCCAACAGACTTGGTGGAAAAGGGCATTGAATCCATGAGGCCTAGGAGATTTCTCTAGTTTCATTTGGAAGATTTCTTCCTTCATTGTAGGAGCTACTAACATTTCATTGTCCTCATTTGATACGAGCTCTTCCACGCTTTCAAGGATGTTGAAATTTATGCATTCTATAGCCCCTTGGCCACCCAACAACTTTTCGAGGTATTCAACTCCAAGTATTTGGATTCGATCCTCTACACAAACCATGTTACCATCTTCATCCTTTATCTCTAAAATTTTTTTCTAGCTCCTTTTTATTTTTTTTGTGTTACAAATTTTTGTGTGTGTTTAGGTTCCCTTCTTCAAGCCACACCTCTCTCAATTTAGATCTCTAGTAGCATTTCTCCCTTGCCATTAATTGATTGTATTCTACCATTAAATATTTTTCCCATTCAAATTCTTCAATAGTCATACCATCTTTATTATTTTGTCACCCAAAGCAGATAATTCTTCTTCCAATCTAGTTTTTTCCTCAAATATGTTCTTGAATACATTTATATTCCATATTTTGAGTTTTCCTTTCATTCTCACCAGTTTCTTTAAAAAAAAAAACATTTTTGACACCATTATGTGTATTGGTTATATCCATCATTCCTTCATTAGATCCACCAAACATTCATGTCTTAGCCACATTTTTTCGAATTTGAACTAACCCCTTGTTGGCTTTGTGTTTATGTTGATGGTTAATTCAACTGAAAAATGTTATGAAATGAATATTGGTCTTATTGTGGCCTTTGGAGGAACATTTTCCTACAATCACTCTTTCGAGACAAAAAATCTATCTAATATTTCAACAATATTAGTGTAACCTTTCCTTCTCTATTCCATGTGAAAGAGCCATTAATTATTTTCACATTAATCGAGTTGTTCATTTCTACAAATTTAGCAAAATCTCTCTATGATTGGGAAACCTTTCTTATTCCCCCACTTTTCTCAGTTATCTCTAGAATTACATTAAAATTATCCCCTAATATTATTTTTCCTTTGAAAATTTCTTTAGTTATCCCAAACTTGTTTCTTTTCTTCTATTTTAATAGGCCCATAAACATTAAAAATATCAAATTCAATTGTGGAGGATAAAGCTTTTACCTTGGGTTTCATCCAGTTTTCGTGAATAATATATTTGCTTCCACTTTAACATTAGCTGATTTCTAAAGCACACCTAAACCACCCACTGTACTAGCAGCATATATGAACACACCTTGCCATAATTTTCAACATTTGATGAACACTTCTATTTCAACACCTTCTAATTTGGTTTCCTGGAACAAAACCATATCAATGTTTTGGATATCAAATTGGCCCTTGACCCTGGTCACCTCTTGTTAGGGGAATTTAGACCCCTAACAGTCCAAACTAGAATATTCATCTCCCCCCAAGGGAGGAACAACCTCCCTTGTACCTTGTCATGTATTTTTAAATTCATGATTGGTTCCCTTTCTGTGCCTCCTCTTCCCTTTTTAATTTGTTTTTATTCCTTCCCAATTTTGTTGTGATGGTGGCCTTTGCAATTTGGCAAACGTTTCTTTCTTCCATGATATCTATTATATCTTCCTCCTCCTAAGACAAAGAGAATTATGAATAAACCATATTTGCATTATCTCTCATTCCTATCATTTGGAGAGTGATTGGAGACTTTGGTATTAACAACTATGTTTCAAGTTCCCCTTCCTCTAACTTAATTTTTGTTTTAGTTCCGATTGACCTTTTTGGTTCCGCAACAAGTAGTGCCCAGTGGTTCAAATTATTTATTTCCTTAGGAACTTCTTTAGGTTCATTTTGATCCATGTTATTATTGTCATGACCCTTCTCCCTCCAAAATTCCTTAAAAGCTCATGGAAATCTTTTACAATTCTCCTCATTGTGATTCCTTGTACATTTTAGGCAATAAAACATTGGCTTTTCTATTTCCAATGATTGAATCCATTCTCTATTGCCAGTCATCAACCTTATTTCCTTCAAGATTTCTTTGAATGCTAGTAGACGAATTCTGACATAGAAATTAATGATTTTTTGTTCCTTAGATCAACTTCCATCGCCAATCCTAGTGAATCCCCTATTTTTTCAAACATCTCCTAGACCAATATTCATAGGGAATATTGTATAACCCAATCCAAATTGGACCATTCATTGGATTAAATTTTAATGGATTAAAGTTTCTAATCCGATTATGTAAGAAAACATGTGAATTTCCACTTTTCCATCCTTCCATTGCAATGAGTTGATCTCTAACTATCTCATTCTCCAAAATAGTCACGAAAAAACTTTTGGTAGAAAGTTGGTAATTGTATCAACACCCCAATTCCTAGCCACCCAATCACCTATCTCCATTCTTGTGAAATTCTTCCCTAAGAAACAACCTATAACTTTCATCTTCTTGAAGCCCTTTGCATCAATATTGACAATATTAGAGACATTGATCCCTATGGCCTCTTGCCTCGATCCATCAACATTGACATGATCCTCCTATTTATTTTCATTCTCCTCATTCATTTCTTAGTTTCTGATTTGCAACCCTTGGTTTTTCTTCCATTTCCAAAGTAAGTAAATTATATAGGGATTAATTTTGAATTAATATTTCATTTTTAATTAATTAAACAATATATTTTTACTTTTTTATTTAATTATTTATTATTTATTTTCTTAAATTATTTTTTATTAATATTTGGATTTTGATATATTTTGAGTTTGCATTTAATTTATTTTATATTTTTTATTAAGATTTAAATTTTAAATCTATTTTTATTATTTATGTTTGTTATGAAATTACTAATAATAATTAATAGAATTTTATTAAAATTAACTTAATTTATAATTATTTATCTTATTAAAAATGTAATTATTGTAGAACAATTATATTTTATTTTAATTTTAATTTTAAATAATAAAATGAAATTCAAACTTAAAATCTAAATTAAAAGTTAGCAAGAGAGAGAGATAGAGAGATAGATAGAGACAAAGAGAAACATAGATAGAAATGGAGGGATAGAGAAAGGGAGAGGAGGATGAGAGAGAGAGAAATAGAGAGATAGAGATACAAAATTAGAGCTAGAGATATAGAGGAATAAAGAGGGAGAGAAAGATAGAGATAGTAAGAGAGATAAAGAAAGAGAGAGAGGGGGGAAAAGTGAGAAGAAGAAAAATAATATCTTTATCTACCTCTGTCTCTCTATCTCTCCCTATCCCTCTCCATCTCTCTATATTTCTCTCCATCTATATATCTCCCTCTCTCCCTCTCCCTCTCCCTCTCCCTCTCTACGTATTGAGCTATTGCTCTCTCACTACCCCCTCTCCCTCTCCCTCTCCAGGTATCATCAAATATCAGCCCACATGATTTGCAAATATCTATTGAGCCTAGACTACAATATAAACAATATTATTAATTGCTTCATGTTGGGAAGCAATGACAACCTGATCTCTAATAGGGATAATGGATGGAGCGATGAAAAGCATCCTCGGCCCAACCAAGGCCATATAATCTAAGTGTTGTCAATCAACACGTTGATGTACATCCCTGTCACACACCCTACCACACCCCTACCCCGAATGACCTAGTAAATCCAAATAGTTAATGTTGAGGCATAAATAGACCTCAGCATATAATTGTTGTGCAAAATATAACAAAATTTGGCCATTATTCAAATAACGACTATGTGCTACAAGAAATCATGGATATATCAACAGGGCCATCATAGGATCTATGCACCTAGTAACTTGATACCCCCTCACCTACAATCTAGTGGAATACTAGGGAAAACATTGGGATATGATAGTTTCCTTTGGTACTCTAAGTCAGACTATGCTCAAAGGTACATCACTAGAAACCTCACCCCTCATCCTAGCAAGGACGACTACTAAAGTGTCCCCATAATACACACACACCTCCTAATGGTTGTCTAATCCTAACTAAACTCTCTAAAATATCCTCACAATTAGCTCTATAGACCCCCAAGTTCAAAGGGTCATCTAAAATCGATTGCAATCTCCAAATCTTTGTATTTGTACGTGCCCAAAGCCCCGCCATATCGATGCACGGCATAAAAATTAATTAATTCTAATTTTAATTCAAGCACATGTATGCAAATGTATGATCTATAAACTTTAGCTAATGTTAATTTAGAATAAAATTACAAAATGTAAGCATATGTACATCAACATAAATCAACCTAAAATAATAAATGAATTATCTCTAAAACATGATGATTGAACATTTAAATTATAGATGTATGAAATTTAGCAAATGTATCATGTTTGTAAATTTTCAAGGAAAAATTGACATATGTTTGGATAAACTAAGTTATGAGGGGTTTTAAAGAGATTATTCTGGCTAATCTACCTAGGTAGATATTTTAGACTAACATTTCCTTGATTTTAAACAAGACATTTGACTATATGAATCCAATGAACTAATATGTGAGGTTACACTTTAATTTGTGGGGATGGAAAAGAACCTCTAGATTAAACCAAAATAAATATGATATATGTAGCAATGATGGGACCATTATCTAAGAAATTAATATAACCCGTTGTGAACAACTCATCATGTTACTGTGTAAGTAAAATTGAGTTACGAACCTGAGCTAACTAAAAAGGTAAAATGGGAAATTGTGAAGGAGGGCCCAACACAGTAGAATCAACATTAGGGTGTGAAGAAGTCATGAAAATCAACATATAGCCTCTTTATCTTGATGTGAGAGTGCATATTCTTATCCAAGTCAAGTGTAGATAATCTCATAATTTCATATCCCTAAATTTTAGTCACCCATTTTGTTAAATTCTTATGCGGACACCAAATTTTCTACTCATCCTAAACTCTAAAGTATAGCAAACCTTCCTTTTTTTTCTAAAGTATCATAAAGTTGAAATAATAATAGTTCAATAAACCTTTTATATGTAAGCCCATAATATTATGTACATTTCTTGATTTATGTGTGAGTTTTAGATACTTTGAGTTCAAATTGAACTAGATGTAAATATCTCAAGCAATATATGGCTCTTCTAGGTCTTTAGATTTTAACTCCATGATCTCAAGGATGATATTGCATGATTGCAAACTAGTCTTAAAATAGAAAGGGAGCTAAATCTTGGTGGATAACATGTGCATATATAAACATGAGTGTGATCATAGAGCTACATGATGAAAAAGTGAATGGGATGAATATATAAGGGTGTGTGAACATGATATAGGAACTTGAGAGATGATATAGGGACTTTCTAGGAAGTTTTGGAATGGTTTCTAAACTTTAGACTACTTGTGGGATTCTTTTATAATTATTGCTCAACAAGAAATTGGTGAAAACTATTCCTAAAGAAACTATGATGGGCACTTAAATCTTGAAGGAAGTTTAATTTTGTACCTTACATTTTAACTCCAATTTAATAGGGCAATGCAACTACAAAAAAATAACATGCTAGAAATAAAATACATCAAATGAAATAAAATATATTGCATATCTTTGTAATTTAACATATAATTGATAGAAAAAGTATATGAGTATTCATGCTTTTGGATCTTTCTTTACTTTCATGCATGTGAGTATTTGTTCCTTTAACACACAAAGACATGTATTTATATTATATGAAGAAACATATACAATGTTATTAATGAACTTATGAAATTAAAAAAATACATATCAATGAGCAAGTAAATTTATAGTCTAAACATAAATGAAAATAAACAGTAAACACACACATTTTTTAATTTTCAAAGTAGCTAACTAGAAAAGGAGAATTTAGGAAGAAGATCCAAGGGGATCACATAGCCTATGGTAGGACCATGAGAGACCATGGTGATGCCAAGGTACACATGATATGATGAAACTATGATGGGCACTCAAAACTTAAAGGAAGTAATTTTGTACCTTACATTTTTACTCCAATTTAATAGGGTGATGCAACTACAAAAAAATAACACATGCTAAATAAAAATACATCAAATGAAATAAAATAAATTTCATATCTTCGTAAAACATACAGTTGATATATTAAAAGTATATGATTCTTCACTCTTTTGGATCTTTCTTTACTTTCTCACATCTGAGTATTTGTTCTTTTAATACACAAAGACATGTATTTATATTATATGAAGAAACATATGCAATTCTATTAACATTTATGAATTTTTAAAACACTATATCAATTTGAGTAAGTAAATTTATAGTCCAAACATAAATGAAAATAAACACTAAACACACACACTTCTAATTTTCAAATTAGCTAACTAGAAAAGGAGAATTTAGGTAGAAGATCCAAGGAAATCACATAGCCTATGGTAGGATGATGAGTGTGTGAGATATAATGAGATGTAACTAACGGATTGCTCTAGATAGGAAAGGTCTAGTATGTGGAATAAAGGAATACCATTAAGTGACTCTAAGAAAAGGGTAATATGATAGTGATTGAGGAGGATGAGTTTAAGAACATGCATGAGAATGGTACACAAGGCTGGTTTTGTAGAGATAATTTTTTAAAAATGACTATGTTCAATTATATTATGTTTACAAGGACCAAGACCTTTGTATTCATAGTTTACTATTTCTTTTGAATCCTTTATGATATAGATTTTTAGTTATAGGAAAAGAGGAAAGAGAGTTTTCACCAACATGTTTAGTTGAATTAACCTTATTACCAATTACAAACCTTCTAGTCAATAAGGTAGAATAAGAGGAAGAATTAGACTTTAAAGGAGATGTATGATGATTAATACATTCAATATGCAAAGTAGGAATATCAAAATCAATGAGATTAACTTTATATTCACCTATGGAAGGAGTGAAATCTAAATAACCTCAATCATCTCCTTGTAAAACATTGAATTTACAAGAGAATGGGTCATTACAAAGAGAAGAGGGAATGCAATATCATGATGGACTAGGAAACACAAGGAGAGTAAATACAATGGGATTTTATTTATACTCATCTAAAGGTTTATAGATTTGCTCCATTTTGACACTAATTAGTTGATTCTTGATTCAATAGATAGCTAGTTGGTGTTGCATCACAATAAGCCTTCTCAGATGTAACCACTATTTTAAGAAAAAATATATAGGTGTAAAGCCAAATGTGAAGGATATGCACAACATGGATTTTTTGAAAAGGATTTAGAAACTTTCAAGAAAATTCAATTGGTAGATGTGAAGCCAAATTTCACAACCTTTTCTAGCATCTTTCATGCTTGTGCTGAAATGGGAGCTTTATAAGAGGGCATGGGCATCAGTCAAAGCATAAAGGATAGAAGAATTTTGTCAGATGTAGTTGCAACTACCCTAGTTAACATGTATGCAAAATGTGGAAGCATAGATAAATCCTTGAACTAATTGAAAAATATCAAAAGAAATGTGGTCTCATGGAATAGCATGATTGAAGGATATGCACAACATGGATTTGTTGAAAAGGCTTTAGAAACTTTCAAGAAAATGCAATTGGTAGGTGTAAAGCCAAATTTCACAACCTTTGCTAGCATCCTCCCTACTTGTGCCAAAATGGGAGCTTTGGAATAGGGTATGGACATCCATCAAAGCATAAAGGATAGAGGAATTTTTTTAGATGTGTAGTTGAAACTACCCTAGTTGACATGTATGAAAAATGTGGAGCATAGACAAGGCATTTGAATTATTCTATAAGTGTAGGCATTTGATTTGCTCCATTTCACAACCTTTGCTAGTATCTTTCATGCCTGTGCCAAAATGGGAGCATTGGAAGAGGGCATGGACATCATTTGAAGAAAATGTTTGACATAATTCCTCAAAGAAATGTGATTTCATGGATTTTCTAAAAAGGGTTTAGAAACTTTCAAGAAAATGCAATTTCCAGGTGTAAACCCTAAAGTATTTGTTGTGTGGCACAGTAGATAAATGAGTCATGACAATAATTTAAAGGTAGGTTAGATAGATTTTGACATCAAAAAATATTTGGAAGTTGAATGTATCATGATTTTAGTAGGTCAATGAATATTATAGTTGTTAGGGTTGACCTTGACCCCAAATTTGATTCATACTAGCCACATCTATGACTAGCATAGTGTGGGGAATGTTATCTTTTAATCTGCACATATTCTCTACATTTATGGTATTGCAAAATTTGACGTGAAAGCCAAGAAAAGTCATGCAACATCCTTTGGAATAGGTGTAACCTAGGAGGATCGTTTTAATCAAGATTTTACATTTCCTATCCTATAAATGCATACATTATATTGAATAGACATTAGACATCCTTGTACTATCTCATAGTAAATTTCCACTAATAATTTTTGTTTTTAATGTAAAAACATATCTTTCTTTTTATTTCTTACAAAATAATATCTTTTAAAGCCATAAAATTTCCATAATCCAAAAAGTAGCTTGAAAATTTCCATGTTAGACTATGTAAACTTTTTACTTCATCAACATTTGGGATCATATCCTGCAATCCATCATCATGATAAAATAGCAAAATAATATCTTACTCTCACTCTTTATTCTTAACAAAACACTATCTTTTTCTTAAAACAAATTTCCTCCTCTCAAATGGTATTTATTATAACTAATCAAAATAAAACCCAATTAAAATAAAGATTTTCAACCCCAAAGTTCCACACAATGATTATCACTTTGACATTTGGTGTTTAAAGTTACTTTTATTATTTTATTTTATTTTTAACTAAACATAAGATGATGTAGCCATTCAACTATAGTCTATGGTACACATGGTTTATGATTTTGATTGAAAAAGAAAATATCCTCTCATCTACTTGACACGACAATATCTATCCAAACATTAGGATGCATATTTGACCATATTTATTAATGAATTAAAAATAAAAAATAAATTACATTCTAATTTTCAATTAATTAATTAATATGATCAAAAGTGTGGGAACAATAGAAGCAAAAATACATAATTGCTACAACAATATTCTAAACTCTTTTATTCAACTTCAAAAATTGAATTACATCATGATGTCTGTCTTCTTTTCTCTTCAATACAAAATAGACTTGAGACTAAATAGCAAGATGAACTCTTTATAGAGATCACAATCTTTAAAACAAGTGGTTTTTCCATACATTTAGCATATAAAACTAAAACACGTACATATAAAAAGTAATATTCATACAAACTATGAACTTTTGGTGAATTAAATGTTGCATGATGATGTACACCATCAACAATTATCATTCATGCAAGCTATAAACTTTTGGTGAACTATTGTTGCACACTGATGTATATGTAGACACCTAAATTTGACCATCTACATCTAGTCAAATTTATCATTCATTTCATCTATTCCATCTTCATATCTGCATTAATTAAATATTATTATTATTTAATTAATATTCATCATTTCCCTATGGTCCTCTAAGATATTTAATTATTTGATTAAATACTTTATCATTTTAACCTTTCCTTTCTAAATTAAATAAATAGACCAATTTATTTAATTTAGTCATTAACCCACATGAATTGATATTAATTTTTAATCCATCCCCTTTCTTTCTTCAAATGTCACATCCTCCATAATCCACTTCTTTGTGTAATCCTTGATTAATGATATGCACATTTCTAATCCTTGATTAGAAAATGTCACATCCTCCAATTCTTACAACTTGTCCCTAATTTTTCTCCATTAGCTTAATCACCTTCTAAATCTCTCACTTTCACAACCTAAAACATTGGTTAACTAGTCTAATCCAATCCTTTGGTCAACCCCTTAATAAATACTACCCATACCCCAATAAATTTTTTAATTCTGTTTTATTTCTTCTAGGCCTTTAGAGGAATTTTTAATTCCTCTCCCATCCCCATGAGGATTATGGAGCTGGCTAACTACTAGACAAAATGCACCTATGTACATACAAAAATGCATAAGAACATACATAACGACATACATGGTAACATATATAACATGAAGAGACGACGTAGTGTGGGGCCCGCCAAATGGATGACTTAAGTGATGGAACCGACAATGGAAGGAAATGTCACGGGAAGCGAGGAGGTGTCTTGTCAGCAAATTACATTGGTGTTCTTTTTCCTTGTGCAAAAAGATAATAGTTACACGCGGGAAGGGTGGTGACATGCCATTTAAATTGTAACCGGTATTGTTCTTTGAAGATACTTGGGAAACATGCTGTGCTTTGGGTTTTCTCATTCTGCAGGTTGAAATTGAAAGGTTTGAGAACAAGGTCACACTACGGGTAGGGGAGAGGACTAGCTAACTTGAGGTAATGGGTTTCTAACCAAGTGTATGCAATGGTGAATGCTTTTATGTATTGTTTCATGCATTTTTGTATGTAACGCTTGGGAAACACATTGTGCTTTGGGTTTTCTCATTTTGCAAGTTTAAATCAAAAGGTTTGAGAGCAAGGACACACTGTGGGTAGGGGAGAGGACTAGCCGACTTGAGGTGAGGGATTTCGAACTGAGTGTATGCAATGGTGAATGCTTTTATGTATTGTTTCATGCCTTTTTGTATGTATATAGCTGCATTTTTGTTGTGGGTTGTAGGTTTTGTATATAGCTCTCTTTTGTTGTGGGTTGTAGGTCTAGAAAACATATGAAAAAGTGAGTTGAGGGGTTTCTAGTCATTTGGGTTGTTAGTTGTAAAGGGGTTTGAAATGTTATGAGGGTTTTTGTTTGTAAATTGTTTTGAAACTTTAACTGGGTTGTGGGTTTTGTAAAACCTAGTGTTTTGCATCTTAGAATTTTAGAAAAGAAAATGAATGTCTTTACAAGTGTTATTTAGACCTTAGGAATGTAATGAAAGGCACTATTTTATAAACACCCATTGTTTTCCAAGAAGCATTAACACTGTGTTTCCCCACTTTGAACAAGTTTACTTATTATCAGTGATAATTTCAAGAAAATGGTGTTGTTGCTATTTGTAATGCACACGTACATATACAGGCTTGAAAACCATGAGGGTTTGGGTATGTTGTGATGTGGGTAGAATTTTTATAAGCACATTTTGTTTTCCATTTCATTGCATTGCACATCTTTCAAACCGAAAGGATTACTTGACATTGCATAACTAATAAGTAGATGCTCATAGATAGATGAAATTTTTTAAATTATAGTATAGGTTTTTTACCTAGTCAGCCTAAAAGAAGATATGTAGTTAGTTCACATTGCATAGGTAATAACTATACGCACAACTATAGGGAACTCCACCTACACAACCAAGAAGCATTAACACTGTGTTTCCCCACTTTGAACAAGTTTACTTATTATCGGTGATAATGTCAAGAAATTGGTGTTGTTGCTATTTGTAATGCACACGTACATATATAGGCTTGAAAACCACGAGGGTTTGGGTATGTTGTGATGTGGGTTGCATTTTTCTAAACACCCTATGTTTTTCATTTCATTGCATTGCACATATTTCAAACCGAAAGGATTACATGACATTGCATAACTAATAAGTAGATGCTCATAGATAGATGAAAAAATTAAATTACAATATAGGTGTTTTACATAGTCAACCTAAAAGTAGATATGTAGTTAGTTCACATTGCATAGGTAATAACTATACACACAACTATAGGGAACTCCACCTGCACAACCAAGAAGCATTAACACTGTGTTTCCCCACTTTGAACAAGTTTACTTATTATTGGTGATAATGTCAAGAAATTGGCATTGTTTCTATTTGTAATGCACACGTACATATACAGCTTGAAAACCACAAGGGTATGGGTATGTTGTGATGTGGGTTGCATTTTTATAAACACCCTATTTTTTCCATTTCATTGCATTGCACATATTTCAAACTGAACGGATTACTTCACATTGTATAACTAATAAGTAGATGCTCATAAATGAAAAAAAATAAATTACAATATAGGTTTTTTACATAGTCAACCTAAAAGCAGTTATGCAGTTATTTCACATTGCATAGGTAATAACTATATGCACAACTATAGGGAACTCCACCTACACAACCAAGTACTATTCTAAAATATATTAATTTCTTCATTGTAGAGTGATAATTGCAGCTATCAATTGTGTTTTTTTGTCATGGAATTCCATGAGAGCACATTTGTTAGAGGTATTTTTTGAAACAATCACTACCTTGTCTATGAAAGCATAATAGTAAGCAACAACAGAGACAAGGCAGTGAACTATTTGGAAAAATGGCTGAAAGAAATGTGGTCTCATGGTCAATGGAATGCCATGCCAATCCATAGACAAGGAAGTGAATTGTTTCTATGTGGGATTGGTTATCTATGGCTTGCCACTATGTTTTGGCAGACATTCTCATTTCGCACTATTTTTACAAAATAATTGCAAATAGTTAGAGTGATAATTGCAAATATATAATGATAATTAGAGTGATATTTGTAGATGGAGACCCCCTAACCAAATTTTGTTAGAAAATGGGAAACACCTTATTTAACAAGCAATGCAGTTTGGCTCAAAAATATATATTGTCATCTTTAGTAGAGGTATCGACAATATATTGTGAAATTATACCCACAACTATAGGGAACTTCACCTATGCAACCAAATACTATTGTGAAAGATATTAATTCATTCATAGTAGAGTGATAATTGAAGTTGCAAATTGTATTTGTTTGTTATGGCATTCCAAGAGGCCACATTTGTTTGAGGAATTTTTTCAAACAGTTCACTGCCATGTCTATGAAAGCATATTAGTAATCCTAATAGTAAGCAACAATAGAGACAAGGTAGTGAAAAGTTTGAAAATTGCCTCAAAGAAATGTGGTTTCATGGTGATTGGAATGTCGTAACAAGCCATAGACAAGGAAATGAACTATTTGTAAGTATGATTGCTTATATATGGCTTGCCATTATGTTTTGGTAGACATATACTCACCTCACACTATTTTTTCGAACTTGCAATTATATAATGCATGTATATGGTTGTTGGAAAACATTGTGTGTTTACTATCAAAGCATAATAGTAGATCTAGATTGTAATGGCATTTCAACACCACGATGATTGGAATAACATGACAAGCCATAGACAAGACAATCAATTGTTTCTATGCATTATTGTTTATCTATGGCATGCCATTGGGTTTTGGCAGACATGTACTCACCTCACACTATGTTTTCCAACTTGTAATCACACTATGCATGTATATCTAGTTGTTGGAAAACATCATGTGTTTACTATCAAAAGCATAATAGTAGATTTGGATTGTCATGGAATTCCAACACCATGGTGATTGGGATGACATGACAAGCCATAAACAAGGAAATGAATTGTTTCTATGCATGATTGCTTATCTATGGAATGCCATTGTGTTTTGGGAGACATATACTAACCTCACACTGTGTTTTCCAACTTCCAATCACTATGCATGTAAATGGTTGTTGGAAAACATTGTGTGTTTACTATCAAATCATATTAGTAGATCTGGATTGTCATGGCATCTAAACACCATGGTGATTGGAATGACATGGCTTGTGAACTTTTTCTATGTATGATTGCTTATATAGGGCATGCCATTGTGTTTTGGTAGACATATACTCACCTCACATTGTGTTTTCCAAGTTGCAATCACACTATCCATTATCTTATATGTATTTTACCATTTACTTTAGAGTGTTGTAGATATTTTATGGTCTATGGTTTCATTAAGCTTCCATGCACCATACCATAATCATTGTTAGAAGTGTATTCTCTGTTGTGCACTTCAATGTTTTTGTTCTATTGCATTTTTATTCTTTTTTGGGGGTTGCAAACTACAAGGTAACCCATAGTGATCAGGTAATATTGAAAGACCATTTTCATTGTTTGTTTTATTGCTTGCATTAGACGGACAAGATTAGTATTACTATTAGTTTTTTGTGATAACTTTGGAACTTTATGGGCCGAGGATTGGGAAGCAACCCATATCCTCCTAGGTAAGATTCAAAGATTGTGTTCAGTATTCTGATTCATTTCTTGCATTACAATGAAATGACTAGTCTTTTGAAATAAATTTGCCATTTTATGGGGTTAGTTTACATTGTTTTTGCTTGATATTGTTATTTCCTCTCTATGCCATGTATGCAAAATGATCACAGGAACTAGTCTCAAGTGCATTTATAAACTAATTTAAATAATTTTCTTCCCTCTCTTTTCCAAACAATGCACCATTTGTTGCATATTTCATGTTTCAACTGCTAGAAGAAATTTGTAAATCTGGAATACAAATATGCAAGTTAGACATCAAATCTTATAATATACTTGCTTTGTTGTATCGATATGGAGTTTGAATTTAAAGGCATGCTAAGCTCAAACTTCGTTAATCTACTATTATTTCTAATCTTCAACTTAATACACATATCCAATATGTCCATGCACGAGGGTATACACTAGAATAAATATTGACTATTTAATACTGCTACATGCTACTGATTCCCAATTATGGCCCTGTTTTACATGCCAGCAAAAGTAGCTTTCTATAGCCTGACAGAAGAAATCTGTGAAATATAAGTTCCATTTTTATTTATCATATATGATAACCTTGTTTTATCTTTTGGCATAGAAATGAGTTTCTTGTGATATGGATGGTACAACAGCGATGTAGATGATTGAGGACATAACTTCTTATAGAATTTTCTGATGGAAGGTCAACTTGATGTCAGGTTTGGGCTGCTGCAGTACTAACTTAATGGATTTATGTTGTAGAATTGTCATAATACATATTACTATGTTTTTTAATTTTGTATGTTTGATTCTAAAGTTACATATTTTTTGTTGGCGAACGTTGTCTATTTGAGCAAGTGCATAGCACAATTTTTTCTTTTTTTATTGAATTAAAGTTGTTGAAAAAAATATAGAGAACCATGGCTATTCTCAAACAATAGCCATGACTAGTACAACTAGTTAACAACCATCTAATTAAGATACATATTAGCCCTCCAAAGAAGTGAAAAATGAAAATAGAAAGAATAATAACTCTGGCACATACCAAATGGGGTAGAAGCAAGATAGAACTATAAACTAAAACAATCCCAATTGAACAGTAACCAATTGAAGCATTCAACTGCGTAGGTTCTGGTATCGGCTTTGATATCCAATTGATCAACCACGTGGTTGATAGTATGATGTATGTCCTTGAAGCATTGATAATTGGATTTGTTCAAACATCCCTCAATACAACAGAGAATTATCCAAGCAGGTTCAATCTAAGCTGATTTGCAGTTCTGAACAAGAATCATGGAGGCTTAGTGTATTCCATCTCCAACCTAAGGCATAACACAAAGTTAATGGATTTTTTCGTGACTAGTATCATAAGGGTATTATTTTAGGTCCTAGGAGGTCAAATTTGCTACTTTGTACACTATAAATTTTTGAACTTATGATGGATCTGCATTGCATTAGGACAATGATAGATGCCATGAATTGATCTTAGTCAGCTTGATTGGCTGATTGCATACTCTTTAACATAAGGTGGACAATACTATATAAAGGTTGATTTATGTATACAAGGAAATGGACTATTTTTGTGTATGATTGCTTATCTATTGGTTGCCACTGTGTTTTGGAAGACATATACTCACCTCACACTATGTTTTCCAACTTCCAATCGTATTGTGTATGTATATGCTTGTTGGAAAACATCGGGTGTTTACTATCAAAGCATGGTAGTAAATATGGATTGTTATGGCATTGCAACACCATGGTGATTGGAATGCCATGACAAGCCATAGACAAGGAAATGAACTATTTATGTGTATGATTTCTTATCTATGTGTTCCCACTGTGTTTTCGCAGACATATACTCACCTCACACTGTGTTTTCCAACTTGGAATCCTATTGTGCATGTATATGCTTGTTGGAAAACATCGAGTGTTTACTACCAAAGAATAATAGTAAATATGGATTGTCATGGCATTGCAACACCAGGGTGATTGGAATGCCATGAAAAGCCATAGAGTGGGCAATGAACTGTTTCTATTGTTTTTGTAATGCCCCGCCACATAACCCTAGAGAATGATGCAAACACAATGGAATCATAACAATTTTTTTTAAAAAAGTGTAATTATGATATGTAAAGTGAACTACACTTAACGCATACATTCTCTAAGGTACATGACAACGCTTACATTTGAATCCCATAAAAAAAAAAAACTAACTATAGCATATAAAATTAAACTCATAACATACATCCAAAACATTAAATTCATTTCATAAGATACTATGTACTTTAAAGATTTATCCAAAGATTGCATTCATTCAATTAAATAGAACTACAAGAACTCATTTTCAAAATGAGGAAGATAAAATAATAATGTTACAATTACATTGATACAAGAAGTCTCCTCGAATACAAATGAGTGGTACATATACAAATATCCACTAATACATAGGAACATAAGGAATAGTACAAAACAACTGTACACGCAAGCTCTCCAATCTAGAAGATCCCGCCATCACAAACATGAAAAGGGGACCCAACGGCTTAAGGTGCATGTTCCACCCAACCAAGTGCTACCTGAAGGTGTAGTACCCCTCCGTTTATGCTTATGTTTTCTGTTGACACTTTTTCATACTGTTTGACTTATGTTGTTTTGTTGGATACTTGGATCGCTGATTTTGAGCGATGATGGTTTATTTTGTGACATGATGATACTTTGTGTGATGTTTATTGTTTTCAGACATGATATGATTTAGTGAAGATGTTTACTTTTAGTTGTTTATGGATATGCACATGTTTATGATGGACTAACAACATTTACTGAGTTAGTTTTTTGTGAGTGTATTGGTGTGGAGAACAGAATCGCATCACTCGCTTGCGAGTGCCCTGCGATATCTGTGATTTTCTCTGCACGGTGTGCCTGATTACTGTTTTATATATATATATATACATGTATGCATATTGTTTGCTCGGTTGCAGGATTGCAGGTACATGACACCGACTCCACCTGTGTAATCAGGTCTGAGCGTGTCAAGAATCAACGGAAATGTTGATCGGGAGATAGTAGTTAGGTTTATCCTAGTCCAGTCTCTAATCCTTAGTATTAGTACATGTCAGTTTTCAGTTTGGGTCATAGGTTGTACTGTATTTTCTGTTGGTTAAATCATTTTTGAAAGATAAATATTGGTTAATTTTAAATGTTAATTATTGTGTTTTATTTATTGTTATTTAATTAATATTTAAATATGATTGAAATTTATTTACTTGATTATTTAATACATTAGTTAGTTTATTTAGTTAAATAGTTGGTCTTGAAAGGATTTAACTATTTTAATTAAATAAATAAATTAATTAGATTAAATGATTAAGTGCATAAATTATATTGTGTTTAAATAGATTAGAAATTAAAATAAAATAATATGCATGTAAATTAAATTGTGTTTGGAAAATTGATTTTTAGTATTTAAATTAGAAAAATAAAAATTAAATAAGTTGCATGTGATTTGAAAGAAAATTGATTTCAAATTTTAAATTTAATAGATTAATTAAATTACATGCAAATATTTGAATGGAAAAACTGCCGAGAGGTGGAGAAGATATTTTCTCAACAACTTCTCGACAAGTGTGTGAGTGCCATAATTGCAAAAGGTTGTTGAGATTTTCTTACGGAGGTTATTGAGGATCTCGGGAAATTGCACGGGGTTATTCAATTGCCTCGGGGAAATTTTCTGGGCACTGGCAAAATTATTTCTCTGTGTGTAAAAATTCTAAAATTCTTAGGAATTTGTTATCTCTCTGTGATTTGGAGTTGTTAATTCTTGTGAAAGATCCTCTAAAGGATCTTGGTGGTTGGTGATTCTGGAATTGGTTTCTCGGTGAGGATTTGGTGGTTACAGGAAACAGAGGCTTCA
Organism: Sequoia sempervirens; assembly: GCA_007258455.2. NCBI lineage: Eukaryota > Viridiplantae > Streptophyta > Pinopsida > Cupressales > Cupressaceae > Sequoia > Sequoia sempervirens. Next base: position 31,526 of record VDFB02118670.1, read on the forward strand.
AGGCTACAGGGATTTTCTTCATCAGTTAGCAAGGAAACACATGTATTATTCTTGTTATTATTAATATTATTATGAAATTGTTTCTTTTAAACAAAAGAAGAAAACTTGAGAAAATCTAAGATTTCTTGTTTCCTGTGTTCTTCTTGGAAATTTATTTTTTTTTTTAAAAAGAAAGTTCTCAAAGAAAACTCATTTTGAAAACCCTGTGTTGATTTTTAGAAAAGAAGAATTTGGGAAAAAATTGGTTTTGGAATAAATCCTTATTTTGTTTAATCTGGAAAATTCTATTGAAACAAAATTTTAAAAGAATTAGGAAGAAAATTACTCTGCACAGAAATAGTTTTCTCAATTTCTGTAAAAAAATTATGTCAAAAAAAGTACCAGTATTTAAAAGATTTTAAGTTTTTATTATATGTTTCAAATATATATTTATTTTTCCTGTGTTTTATGAAAAATCTATTTGAAAATTATTTATTTTAAGGTCGCCGTACGGGCGAAGAAAATTCCTTAAAAATTCGGATTAAATCTGAATTGCGGATGTGAATTTCTGCAGGAGATTATTTATTTTAAAAAAAAAATTATAAAAAAAAAATACCAGAAATTTGGGGAGGGCCGAAACCCTCCCCATCTTCCTTTTGGCAGCCGCAACCACCAAGGCTGCGCTGGACGCAGCCCTGGTAAAGCTGCGAGCTCCCTTACAGGGTAGCCGCAGCTACCAGAGCCGCGCTGAGCGCAGCCCTGAGACGGGCTGCGACCACCGCCCCTACCCTGTGCGCGTATAGCGCGGGGGTTTTCCCCAAATGTTTTATATTAACTATGTTTTAAAAGAATGAAAATTTCATTCGGTTTTTATTACATGCGAATTCGTATAAGTTTAATACGGATATCGTTTGTTGTGAATTGTTTAATAAAATTCGATTTATATGTAAATGAAGATTTTTTTTAAAATATATATATATATATATATTTGAAATTAAAATATATTCTTTATATAAAATGATTATTTTAAAGATAGAAAATGATTACTTTATTTAGGAATTGAATGAGAAATATATATGATTGAAAAATATAGGAATTATTTTCTTTATGTGAGTTTGAGAAAAGAAAAGAGAAAGACTAAATAAAACAATTATTTTTATTGTTTTCAAATTAGATTTTCGATTAAAATGATTTATAAATATGTATTATTTAATTGTTGCTTATGGATTTAGTAAATCCAAAAATAGATATTTGCTTTCTTGATTTGTCTTTATATATATTCTCTTTTGGGGCAAATTGGGAAAACCTATGTTGTGAAAGTCTTCCAGAAGTGGTCATGTATTGGGAAATGAAATATTATTTTGGTTTTATAAGTTTGAGCAAATAGGGTAGTGCACTAGTTATTTGTGAATGAAATTGTGATATTTATTGAGGCTTATTTGGAATTATATGTTGAAAAGTGCACTTGTTTACCCTAGTTAGTGAACTTAGAAAACCCTTGTTATGTTTAGGGGAGTGGCTAGTCATAAGGGCCGACACACAAAGTGGTGTCAGGGTAACTTACGAATAGTTAAGTAAATCAGTGAAAACTAAAGAACACAGTAGATAGATCTAAAACTTTTAACAAGATGTGCATGCCTCGCTTATGACTTATAAGCTACTACAGTTATGAGTATAAGTTGAGATGGCCTGGAATGGCAAATCGTTGTCTCGTTTCCTCAAGAGACATTCGATTCCGCAACGGTATGCAATAGGGGCCGGGTTTCGTAAGAGGTTTCCAGGGTAACCCAAGGATTGGGGGCCGAGACCTAGGAAGAAACACCAGGGTAACCATTGCATCGTTGTGATGACACTCCACCTAGAATAACAGTTAAACCTTGTGTATTGTACTTCAAATCAATTTTCAAAATCTGGAAGCAATGTAACCAATAGTTTGTATGTACTAGTGTCTAGGGTTAGTAGATTTGGTCTAGGTAGCCTTATTACTATCTCCTAGCACGGGGGGTGGACCTACGGGTACCACATGGTTGGGTGGAACGTGCACCTTACTCCGTTGGGTCCCCTGTTTGTTCGTTGCATAGAGCGCTTCATGGATGGAGAGCTCGCACATGGATTCCTTCTGTACTTCATCATTGTATATTGTAAACTTGTAATGTAAAAACATCCCTCAATTGTATAAGAGGTGATCAATGTAATTGTAATGTATTTGTTATATGTACTACCTCATCAGATGGATGAGTAATGTAATATCATATCAATGCAATGAATGGAAACATATTTGTACTTTATTATATCTTGAATGGGAATTTAAATCATTTTGCAATGTTTATTTTATGTTATGAATTATTAAGTGCAATGCGAAATACTTAAGTCGCTTATGGAAAACTTAAAGTAGTGTAACGTCGTTTAACCTAAGAATGTATGCAACTAATTAACTTATAATTAAACTTAAAATTTTTTTTATTACACTTTTATATCACTTTTGCAACATTCTTAGGTTATTAAGACGGGGCATTACAGAAGGCCCACCCCACGTGCTAGGAGATAGTAAAAAGACTCCCAAGATAATTTTTAATAGGAAGATTGAAATCAATTCCTGCAAAGGATTTCCAAATCTTCTATTGTTTTAAAAAAATTCAACAGAGGCCCTCTAATTTTACTATAATTTTTTCTACAGAAGCACTAAAATATTCACAGTAAATTTTCAAATTTTCAAATATAGAAGCCTTACAAATTTTACAAAATAATGAAAAGCTTCTACACAAATTATAAATTCTTTTTGTACAGACAATCTTTCTAAATTGCAAAACAATAAAAATAATTAAAGGAACCTGTATCTGGAAGCTTGAGGAATGAAATTTGATGTAAAGCTTTGCTTGTAAATTCCAAGTTTTCCAAAGCTTCCTCTAAGAATTCACTTTTCCAGAAGAAGAAAAAACCAAAAACTAGAGCCCATAAACTTTTCGAGAACTTCCTTTTCAATTTTTCAACAACTTCCCCAAAAAAATATCTTTTTCCATTCCCATGAAGTAACCTCTTACTTCTTTCAGTTATTCCAAATATTCTCTTTGAGAATAAATTCTCAAGAAGAGTGTTTAATAAATCACACATATCAAAATTAAAATATCTTTTAACCAACTCAGATATTTCCCTTTTGATATTTACAAGATTTTATTCAATTTATAATTCAAATTCACATAATAATTTCTAAATAAATTTAATTTAATTAGTTTAATTACTTTATAAAATAAATTTAATGATAAGGATTAAATTACTTTACAAAATACATTAAATTTAATTAATTAAATCAAATACTAAGCTTCTAACAACATTAAACAAAATCAACTAAATAATCACTAAAAACATTTTAAAGCATTAATTTAACATTAATTTCCACAAAACAAACCTTGCAAAATAAATAATATATGACAAGGCAAACGTGGACAACATAACGACAAAACATACCAAACAAAGACTAACAACACACTGTGACTAGGGTTATGGTTTGACTTGACGAAACCCCGTTACTATCTCCCAATCAACTATTTCGTTAGGCAATGGACAGGCTCAAACCTGTGAATCCAGGTGGAGTTGATGTCATGTACCTGCAATCCTACAATAAAACATATGTTGTACATGTACATATATATAAATCATAAATCAAGCACACCATGAAGAGAAAATCACAGAATCGCAGGGCACTCGCAAGCGAGTGATGCAATCCCATTCCCTTCACCAATACAGTGTCACATCAAAACTGACAACATTAAATATCAATTAACTACAGGTGAGCATATATCAATATCAACTCAAAAAAACAACTATGCTAACCAAAAAGAATAACATAAACATTAAACATCCATATAGGGTACTACAGTTTGTCTATGGCTTGTCATGGAATTCCAAGATGATGGTGTTGGAATGCAATGACAATCCATATTTTCAATTATTCTTGGATACATTTTTTCAACAATCCATATTTACTATTTAGCCATGGTGTTCAACACCATGAGAATCCATATTTACTATTATGCTTTGATAGATTTTTTGCAAGCATGTGTAGCTTGTTCAAAAGAACCCGTTTTAGGCTTTTACCCATAGAAGCAAGGCAATGAACCGTTTGCTAGATTTCTTTGTTAGGCATGAATGAAAATTGTGGTAGCATAGTGAACTGTTTCATAAAATGCCTCAAAGAAATCTGGTCTCATGGTGATGGAATGCCATGACAATCGATATTGCAGCTGCTACAATATGGATTGTCATTGTAACACCTACTCATTAAAATATCAGTAAAATTAATAAATTAGACAAAAATAACGAAACAAATATGATAACAATAGGAAATTCATTTAAAACCAACTTAAAAAAATTCATTAATATAAAAGTATTATTTTAGTTAGTGTCTTAGATAAATTTTCACCTTTAATGAATCTGAACAATATATACTCTTTATATTGCAATGATTAACATATTCATGAATTGAATGCAATCATTAGACTGAGATAAGTAATATTAAAGCAATTCAAAAACCTTCACAACCATAAAACATCAATGAGACTATAACACCATATTTGTCTTGAGTGGAAAACCCTCTTGGGGTAGAAAAACCACTTGAAAATTGCCTCACTAGATTAATCTCAAAACTTGTTGTTTACAATGCCTCGTTGGCTATATATCAAGATTTTCAATCACTGTTTTAATGATACATCGAGTATCACCTCTATTTCTTTTACAACATCTTCTGATCTCGCATCACTCAATATTTGGAGGCAGAAGTTTTAGTACAACATAATTGATTAATTTCATAAAGCACTGAATGTGCTATCCAAATAACTTTCAAATATGAATCAATGAAATGCCATTTCTAAATTGGGAATAATACTTCTTTTCTGCCCACCATCTTTTTGAAGGAATACATGGAAGGATATATATATAATGTTCTGGATTACTGAACTGGAGTATCTTTTCAAACTGAAAAATAACTTTCTTCTCTAACTATCCCTTAATAGGTAACAATTACAAAACTAAAATATTTTAAATTTTTTTTAATCAATGCTTCCTTGAAACAATGCCTGTTGTCTTGATATAATAGTATATCATAAAGATATTCGAAAGTATAACTTGTGTTCCCAAATGATAAAGAAAACTGAACCATGAAAGGAACAAATAACACTTGACACAATGCATACCAACAATGCTAATCATATGAATAGATCTTGACAATAACTAACCACAATGCCAACATGGATTAAGTTACAGATCTGAGATAATAAAAACTTTACCCAAACAAAATGAAAAGAACTCAAATTTGACTCAATACCTAGCATTGTATCTAGGGTTCGAAGGCAATAATATACTTTATACATTTTCACCCTATTGAACAAAGAGACTCAACTAGTGAAGCAAGGGTAAACCTTTAAGCTATATCATTACGTTTTTAAAGAACTCGATTAGAAGAAACTAATCACAACCAACTCAAGTACTCATAAGAAGGGTCCAAAGAGGGTTTCACAAATTTACATCCAAGAATAACAAAGATTATGAAAAATAACAACAATATTTACTCTCTTCTCAAGAACTAACAACCAAAACAAAAGGAAACTCAAAAACTTAAGCAAGACTAAGAGAGAGGAACTAGTGACACATGTGGTTCACACTGTTGTCGATTGATTTTTTCAACTTGATCAAACATTTTAGCCTTCACCAAACCTGTCATGCCACCACAAGACTTTCCTTGACCAAGTTCTTCGATGCCGCAACTGTTTAGGTCGTGCCCTAGCCAAAGCTCTAGGGCTCTCCATAAAACATGTCTTACAAAATACTTTTTAAAAAATACCCTTGAATACAACTTTATGTTATGATATTTATCTTCCAACCCCTCGGTCTTTGATTGCATAACCTTGATATTTCCTTCATAATTGTTCTTCGTATGGTATGGTGTGAATCTTGTTATGATACATGAAGTTATGTTTGAGCTTGTGAATCCTAGTGTTTATCCTATTCTAAAGGTGCAAAATAACTATTATGCAATATGACAAAACACAAGGAACACCTCAACGATTAGCCTAAGGAATGATAACACAAAGAAAGAAGATGGAATAAAGATTGCAAATGATTATACCTTTGTGCTATTGAATCCCTTGTTTGGCCCTTGATGTTTGAATGCTTGTGTGCTCCTTGGATGGCTATGGAGATGGCTAGATTCAAGATGAACCATATGATAAAATGAAAATGGTAATGGCTAAATGACTTGATTAGATGAAGAAAAATGCTTGCAAGTTGAGTAATCAAATTGGTAGCATAAGGGTGCAAAATGGCTAAGTGATGTTTCAAATGAACAAATGGCAAGAGTTTGGTATCAAAATGCATAAGGTCCCTAAATGAAAGAAAAGAGGGGGTATTTATAGAGGAAAATGGTCAAGATTGAGCCACCATGGCCAAGATGAAGGGCTATGGTGAGTTGAGGACTCACAAGCCCTCACATCTTGACATGTGGAATGTGAAGTGGCCAAGGATGTGATGAGGTGTAGGTGAGGTGGAAGAAAGACATGTGATGGAGGTACTTGCAAGTACCTTGATGTGACCTCTCAATGATCACATGGGGAAGAGAAGATTCCTTGGAGGAATAAAAGTGAATTTAAAATTCACAATGATTGGGAGATCTTATGGATAAGACAATGTTCCCAAAGCGAGGTGAGAAGTACCTTGGATAAAACAAGGTGCTTAAAAAGGTAAGTACTTACCCACATGTGACTTGATGTGACAAGTCAAAGATTCTAGAAGACTTGTATGGGGAAGAGAAGATTCCTTGGAGGAATAAATGTGAAATAAAAATTCAAATGGGGAAGAGAGAAGTCTTGGATAAATATAAAAAGAAATTAAAAATTCCTTGGGGGATGGGGAGAGTTGACCAAGGTAATAATTAGGCTTAACTAATTAGTAATTAGAAGATAATTAGAGGGTAGTGAGGATTAGAAGCCAAATTGCAAAATTTGGAGGATGTGACACATCCTAATCAAGGATTAGGCATTTGCACATCCCTAATGATGAGATTAGGAGGTTGATTAAGGTTAAGGAAAGGATGTGACATGTGAGGAATTAAATAAATACCATATTTATTTAATTCATTTGATGAAAGGGGGGATTGAAGAGGTAAGGTATTTAATTATTTAAATAGATACCTTAGGGATTAGAAGAATTTTAGAGGTATTAATTAAATAATAGTGGTATTATTTAATTAATGCAAATAAAAGGATGTTTAGACAAAAGGGGATAAATTTGGATAAATTAAGTGTCCAAATTTAGGTGTCTATAGAGCTATAGATAGATAAAGATATGTGAGATTTACAAATATGAATGACCTAGGTGGGTGCAACAAAGAAATGAATGTGACAAATTGATTAGATGCAAGCAAAGCATATAAATGGCTTATGAAAAGTATTCGATATGGGAGGAAAGGGTATGAAAGGTTGGATATGCAAATGAATGGAATGGAAATGCTATCAATTAATCATTTTTGAGCTGTACGTAGAAAATGATATGCAAGATATAGAAATATGAATGACCTAGGTGGATCCAAAGAAGAAAGGAATGCAACACATTGATGTGATGCAAGGAAAGCATATAAATGGTTTATAAAATTTATTCGATATGGGAGGAAAGGATATGGAAATGAATGGATTGGAAAGGCTATTAGGTGATCATTTCTTTCATCATAGAGTGGAATGATTCCTCCTTTGTTATTGGTTATGCTTTTTTTAATCATCATAGGGAAGAATGACTTGATACATACACATAAGAAAAACTCATGCCCCATTCCTCACTCTCCTTCGTACACAACAAGTTGTAGAGATCCTTGAGCTTCCTCAAAATGTGACAAGAAAAGAAAAGATATAAAAAGATAATGATATTGATGGAGACAAGAGACAAGAGTTAAGATAAAGCACAAGCTGTCATGCATGCAATATGAAAATGATAAATATGCAAGATCATGATAATGAAAAAATGAAAATGCTAATGCATATGATAAGAACCAATGCACAAAAAAGTTGTAGGATAGAAAACAAAGTGGGTTGTGACTCAGTAAAGCCCAATGTTTTAGTATGTTAAAGAGTTTATGGTTTGTTTAAATTTTTTAGTCACAAAAATGATAACAAAATAATAAATAAGAATTTAAATGATAATGATAAACAAGATCTTATTCCTTAGTCAAGCTGAAAACCAAAGGACATATGGATGGATAGGGATCAATGATATGGGTAAATGATAGGATACATCTTATATGGAGGATGAAGATAGATGGATCAAAGTATGGAATGCTATGGGTGGAGGGATCCAATGACAAGGGAACCTGAAATGTTTACTCTTATACAAAGGAGAAATAGAGGACCTATGGAGGACTCCACAGATGGCATGTCAAAGTAATAACATGCGCCCATAGTAAGAGGTATGACAAGTTATAACAACATGACATGGATATGGAGGATAAATGGACATGAAAGGAAACATGACATGGATGACAAGTGATATGGAGGATAGAAGACACACTTGGTATAAAGCATGCATTAGATTCAATTTCTTGGTATTTTCCCCCAATACTTTATGCAAGATCAAAGGAAGGTGAATGGATAAAGTAGATAGCATGGAATATAAATGAAGGAATATGATGGCTAAGTGGAAATAGGATAATCAATAATGTATCGTACAAATGGAAAATTCTTGCCCCCAAGTGTACAAGCAAGGGTATGTGTATGGATGTGAAAGCTAGTGGATATGGATGGATATGAATGGCTTTGGAAATGGAGTTGATGAGGTGTATGGATATGAATGGAGGACTCAATTGTCTCTTTGCGGAAGATAGTACCCCACCGACTAAATGTTTCTTATAGACCATGGCTAACATGTTCCCACTTAAATACGTTGGTAGGAAAATTGGTAAAGATAATGGAATGGATAGGGGTAGGCGGAAGGGGGTTAAGGATTCATGCAAAGGACTGGATTAAAGCTATGGAATGAGGGATGAATCTTGGATGGAAGTATGAAATGGAGTTTTTATGAGGGAATCTAGGCAAGAACAACATTGGAACACACCTTGAAGGGTGGTGAAAGTTGAAGGATTGAGAGTGGGTTTGGATAATAAAGCTGGGCATATATGGTGGAATAATGGAGTCTTTTCGATTAGCAAGTAGGGATACCAATTTTTACTTTTTATTTGAATGCATGGATTTTTTTACTTTTTTTGGAACCCACATTGTTTTCACTTTTCATTTTTATTTATAGCCTTTTCATTTCTTTTCTTAATAGGCACATTCCATTTTCTTGGAAGTGTTTTTCTTTTGATTTTGGAGCATATTTTTCTTTATTTTGGCATGTCTTTTTAGTGAGACATGATGATATTTAGGTTTTTGTGGATTCTTTGATTTGTGTATTTCTTCTTTGGTATCCCAATTGCTTGGATATGCCATAGAGGGATTTTATAAATGAGAGGATTTTGAAGTGGAAGGTGTTGGAATGAATTCAAGGGTATGTGTCATTGTTGTTCTTGAAAGGGCACCTAGGGATATGCATTAGGAACATATGGGCCCATGATGGATGGAAGGGTTCGTGGATACAGTCCAACAATAGATGGAAAAGATGATGGAGGAGGTGGACATATTGATCTAAAGGGAGGCCTCTTGTGTTTGAAATAGATACCAACATCTTAAGGAGGAGGTATGCAGCCAAGGCCATAAGAATTGAGATGTGTTTTAATATTAGGGTGTGCAGGTAAATGGAACTCATGAAGGCGTGCGGTATTGTATGAGAAAACCAGCTTTTATAAAGGTGGATGAAGCAAGCTTATATGTTTGTGGTTCATGAATGGAATCTTATGAAAGTTTAGGATTAACATGAGATGTGAGGGAAATGCTTATACCTTGGGGGTCTTGACTTATTGAATGGATGGAAAGCTTTTTTTAATGAATTTATACATTACGATTATGGTATGGAGTTGATATACTTCGATCATGAGATGGTATGGTGTCATGACATGGAATGGAATGATGAGATGAACTAGGATCATGAGAGGGAGTATTTTGATCTTCACATAAAAGGGGGATCTATGATGTCATGCTTTCAATCAATGAGGTTAAGTGTGTACATGGTTGACTTTCTATAGGTACTATGAAGGTGGAAAAACATGAAATGGATGAGCTAGATAAACATGGGATGGATGAGGTGAAAGTGGGTGGAACTAGAAGACTACGACTACCATTTTGTGAAATACAATTTTGCATTGGGTATTGTATTCCTTACAGGGTGAATTTTTGTGTTCCTTCGGTGAAAGAGGATGGATAGTTGTTGGTTCAACATGGAAGACATTTTGGTTTCCCTTGTCAATGGACGAAAAGGATGACATGGATGGTAACATGAGTTGGGTATAAGTTTTAATGGTATATTTATGGTTTTTCTCGCTTGATTAAGATTTAGATCTTGAATACCCCATCCCACTACGAAAGATCATAAACACCTCCAAGCATATATAGATTCTATATTACTATGGTCTTCAAATGTATCGTTGGATGTTTGATAAATGCGCAAACACAAATAATCCGTATGACGGTAAAATGGCTTGTTGGAATGATCACTTTCTATTATGTGCACTATAACAATGTATTTAAGTCCACCTTCATATTGTAGGTTGGAAAACATAGTGGGTTGTAGTTTGTATATCACACAGTGTTTTCAAACTTGCAATTATACGTAGACAGTATGGTTCTCATGAAACTCTTTTTTTTAAGACCTTAATAATTTCATGAAACTCACCTACAAAATTTATTACAACTCTTCGGTGGACTAAAATTTGGGTTTCAAAATCGTGATATGATGGTAAATCAAAATGCATTGAATAATTGCAACTTGGAAAATACAATGGGGGATTTCAGTAGATGCTTCTAAGAATCTTGCATTTCCTTTTGATAGGCAGCAAGTTGATTACCCTTTAAACAAAATCCAAGCCCATACTATTCACCTCCTCACCATTCACTTCAGCCAATAGGAAGAGCACTTGGCTGAAAAACGTCCCCTTTGCAACATCTGAATTGCTGTAAAATCATGCACTAGTAAATACAAATGGCATAGGTGGTTCAATTTCATCTTCATAGGCAACAAGAGATAGTGGCAACCTTGTGTTTCCAGTGCTCAACAATTTGGCTGATGATTGTTGAGTTGTAGAGGAAATGGTATGGCTTGGATTTTGTTTAAAGGGATAATTATTACTCCTGTATGTAGATATCTTATTTGAAGTGGGAGATTTCCTATTTGTTCCATATCCACTACCGCATTACACAAATTCCCTTCTCCACCAACCTCCAATGCAGCTATTGTTGTGGAATCTTAAACTTTGACCAATTGTGCAACAACACTTATGACTTCAGATGTTGATCAGTTGTGCAACAAGACCTTTCACTTTTGACCTATCAATTGTGTTTTAAAACCTTCCATTGCTATCTTTTTTTATGAAATTCTTTTCTTTTAGATTGCAGCTCTCTCCGAACAACATTAAGCTCCTCTTCTTTTCACCGTGACAACTTCTTGTGTTTTAATTCCTTTTCTAAGTGGTTAATTTTAGTGTTTGCTTGTTCTGCTCCACTTTGAGAATTTATAGCTATTATTTTTGTAGTGTTTTTATGATTACATTATGCATATGTTTCTTTTCGCAAACTTGTTAGGGAACTTGTCTACCTTTTCAAATAAGGCTTTCATGCCTCCACCCAACTAATTCTCTTTTTCTGCACTTAGATATGATATTTCCTTTTCCTTATCATCCATTTCCAATTGTATTTGTTCCATGGAATTGCTAACTTCAAGAATGATTTCCTTCATTTTTTCAACCCCACTTATAGCATCATCTCTCTCTTTCTCTGCTTGCACAAATTCATATGCAATAGAAAACCTTTCGAGTTAATCCCCTTTTGCATTTCCATTTCCCCCTTGCACATACTACACATGCTTCTTCCTCCACTTGTCAGTAGTAGGAACAACCTCTTCAGTCAATACATTATCTATCTCATTTACTTTGGTCTACTTCTTTCCAAGTGCTTTTAGAGCAGATTCCTTTTTTTTCATTACACACTTTCCAATATGTCCTCGTATTTTTTTAATTACTACCATGTCATACAATTCTCATAACAAATATTTTTTATATTTTGTCGAATTTATTTCAGGAAAAGGGATAGAGTTTTGAATGTATTGAATACTTTTGTGTACCTTTGCAACTACTTTTTTCCCAACTTTGAGAGTGTATTCATGATTACATAATCCATTTGTTTATTTTAACAAGTTATTTGCAACAAGTATTTTTATGATTAAATAATTCATATGTTTCTTTGAACAAGTTATTTGCAACAAGTGTATTTGTGATTACTTAATTGGTATGTTTCAAATAAGACTTTAATGTCTCGACTGAACCGATTCTCTTTTTCTGCACTTACATCTAGTTTTACAATTGTGAGTGGGTTGCACTTTTCATAACACCCTGTGTTTTCCAATCTGTAGTTTTACAAAACAGGATTCATGCAACTAAGAGCTTTTTTTTTCATAAATGTATTGCGATATTTACTTATTCTCTCAACAAGTGGCTGAATCAGTAGTTGGAAGTAAATAACTATTTTTTTCTAGATGCATGTAGTGCTATTTGTTACTATTTTTTTTTCCTTTGTTTTTTTGGCAGGACAAGTAAAAATGTTGAACTTGAGAATTCACATCAGGTAGGTTCCCCATGAGAATCAGGAAGAGAATGGTAGTTCGTTCAGTACGGAGAGGCTACATTGTGCAATCAAATTCAATTGCAAGATGGTGGAGGATGCCATTCGCAAGGTCGGTAGATTCCCAGAGCCCACCAAACTTGTACTCCCCTATTCAGAGGTCAATGTAGCTTGCAGGTTCTTGTCAAACTCCATGGACCTGCTAAGAAACCATATTCTAGTTCAAATTATTTGTGCAAAATTTGTTTGGAGACATGTGGCCAATCATGAATAGCTTAACGATATGATGTTGATCTGGGTATCTACCCCATTGGTGGTGTGTTCCCACAATCGTTGCTTCAATCATCCTCGGACATGAGGTGTGTTCAACAAACATTTACCAGTGGCCTACAACATAACGGTGATCATTTTTTTGACCAAGCAATGTGATTGCATGGTCATGTTATTGAGCCACACATTGAAGAGGACATACAAGAGACGTATCTTTCCCTCTACACACTGCTTGAGCACCCTGCACCAACTCCAACAAATGATGAAAGTATGATTCAATGGCTTGGCGTAGGATTCCCCTACTATTCCAATGAGGGCAAAAATGTAAAGAAAAAATATGTAAAGAGTGAATCTGATTAGGATGTGGAAAGGCTTGTTAAATGAAAAATCAAAACTAAAAACTTTAACTTTTATCATGTATTAGTCTTTTGAAACACTATAGTTCAATAAATGATATTTTGTATTGTTGTTTATTAGTGTTTATTACTATATTTTTTTATCACTCTTTATTACTATTTATTACTTTTTAATACATGAATATTGTTTTGTAATACTATAGATTGTAAAACACAAGGTGTTGTAAAATTAACAACGCACTCATAGTTGTATAGCTAGATCTACTATTTTGAAAAACTACTGTTGAATGAAAGATATTTTGTATTGCATATGTCTCATGTTATTTAGATTCAAATGTCCATAAACATGAAAACTTCATTACCACATGTTTTTCCCTTTATCATTTGAAAGTATTCAATACATTCAAAACTCTATCCCTTAGCATGCAAGAAATCAAACAGAATCCAAAAAATATTTTTTATGAGAATTGTATGACATGGTAGTAATTAAAAAATACGAGGACATATTGGAAGGTGTGTAATAGAAAAAAAAGGAATATTCTCTAAAAAAACTTGGAAAGAAGCATACCAAAGTAAACAAGATAGATACTGTATTGACTGAAGAGGTTGTTCCTACTCTTGACAAGTGGAGGAAGGGGCATGTGTAGTATGTGCAAGGAGCAAATGGAAATGCAGAAGGGGATTAACTCAAAAGGTTTTCTATATCATATGAATTTGTGTAAGAAGAGAAAGAGAGAGATGATGCTATAAGTGGGGTTGGAAAAATGAAGGCAAGCATTCTTGAAGTTAGCAATTCTATGGAAAAAATAAAATTGGAAATGGATGATAAGAAAAAGGAAATATTAGATCTAAGTGAAGAAAAAGAGAACCAGTTGGGTGGAGGCATGAAAGTCTTATCTGAAAAGGCAGACAAGTTGCCTAATGAGCTTGTGAAAAGAAACATCTGCATACTCTAATCATAAACACACTGCAAAAATAATAGCTAGAAATGCTCAAAGTGGAGCAGAACAAGCGAACACTAAAATTAACCACTTAGAAAAGGAATTAAAAAACAAGAAGAAGTTGTCACAATGAAAAGAAGAGGAGCTTAATGTTGTTCGAAGAGAGCTGCAATCTAAAAGACAAGAATGGAAGGTGTTGTCACACAACTGATAGGTCAAAAGTGAAAGGTTTTGTTGCACAACTGATCAACATCTCAAGCCACAGGTGTTGTTGCACAATTGATAGGTCAAAAGTGAAAGGTGTTGTTGCACAATTGATAAAAGTTTAAGATGCCATAACAATAGCTACATTGGAGGTTGGTGGAGGAGGGAATTTGTGTAATGCGGTAGTGGATACAAAACAAACAAGAAAGCTCCCACTTGAAATAGGATATCTACATATAGGAGTAACAATTATCCCTTTAAACAAAATCCAAGCCCATACCATTTCCTCCACAACTCAACAATCACTAGCCAAATTGTTGAGCATTTGAAATTCAAGGCTGCCACTATCTCTTGTTGCCTATGAAGATGAAATTGAACCACCTATGCCATTTGTATTTCCTACTGCATGAGTTTTCAGCCAAGTGCTCTTCCTATTGGCCGAAGTGAATGGCGAAGAGGTGAATTGTATGGGCTTGGATTTTTTTTAAAGGGATAATCATTACTCATGTATGTACATGTCCTATTTCAAGTGGGGGATTTCTTGTATGTTCCATATCCACCACTGCATTATACAAATTCCCTCCTCCATCAACCTCCAATGCAACTATTGATGTGGCATCTCATACTTTTATAAGTTGTGCAACAACACCTCTGACTTTTTGACCTATCAAAATGCTTTGCAGGACCATTATAGGTAAGGTGAACATTTTGTACAACAATTTTGTGCATTTGTTGATAGTAAAGGTTGTTATAAAATATGAAGGTGAACTTCAAAACATTGTTTTCTTACAATCTACATAAAAGAAAGCGCTTACTGAAAAAAGCTTGAGAAGTGAGTCTTGTTCTTGAGAAGTGAGTCACAACCCATTGTGTTTTCCATCATGCAACTACTTCTCACAACCTAGTGTGTTTTCCATCATGCAACTAATATGTGCATTTTGTGTTCAAAATATATGAACAGATATTCAAATGGAGTGTTTTGTTGAAAGTAAGGATTTTTAAGAAATATGAAGGTGAAGTTGAAAACATTGTTTTGTTACAGCTTGCATAAAAGAAAGCACCCATTGAACAAGACTCGAGAAGTGAGTCACAACCCACTGTGTTTTCCATCCTGCAACTACTTCTCACAACCCAGTGTTTTTTCCATCATGCAACTAATATGTGCATTTTGTGTTTGAAACATATGAACAAATATTTGAATGGAGTGTTTTGCTAAAAGTAAGGGTTTTTAAAAAATAGGAAGGTGAAGTTGAAAACAGTGTTTTATTACAGTCTGCATAAAAGAAAGCGCTCATTAAACAAGACTTGAGAAGTGAGTCACAACCCACTGTGTTTTCCATCATGCAACTACTTCTCACAACCTAGTGTGTTTTCCATCATGCAACTAATATGTGTATTTTGTGTTCGAAACATATGAACAAATATTTGAATGGAGTGTTTTGTTGAAAGTAAGGGTTTTTAAAAAATAGGAAAGTGAAGTTGAAAATAGTGTTTTGTTACAGTCTGCATAAAAGAAACCGCTCATTGAACAAGACTCGAGAAGTGAGTCACAACCCACTATGTTTTCCATCCTACAACTACTTCTCACAACTCAGTGTGTTTTCCATCATGCAACTAATATGCACATTTTGTGTTTGAAACATATGAACATATATTTGAATCGAGTGTTTTGCTGAAAGTAAGGGTTTTTAAAAAAATACAAAAGTGAAGAAGAAAACTGTATTTTGTTACAGTCTACATAAAAGAAAGCGCTCATTGAACAAGACTTGAGAAGTGAGTCACAACCTACTGTGTTTTCCATCTTGCAACTACTTCTCACAACCCAGTGTGTTTTCCATCATGCAACTAATATGTGCATTTTGTGTTCAAAACATACGAACAAATATTCAAATGGAGTATTTTGCTAAAAGTAAGGGTTTTTAAAAAATAGGAAGGTGAAGTTGAAAACAATGTTTTGTTATAGTCTACATAAAAGAAAGCACTCATTGAATAAGACTTGAGAAGTGAGTCACAACCCACTGTGTTTTCCATCATGCAACTACTTCTCACAACCCGCTGTGTTTTCCATCATGCAACTAATATGTGCATTTTGTGTTTGAAACATATGAACAAATATTCAAATGGAGTGTTTTGTTGAAAGTAAGGGTTGTTATAAATTATGAAGGTGAACTTAAAAACATTGTTTCCTTACAGTCTGCATAAAAGAAACTGCTCATTGAACAAGAATTGAGAAGTGGGTCACAACCCAATGTGTTTTCCATCATGCACATGTTATGTGCATTTTGTGTTCCAAACATATGAATAGATATTGAAATGGAATGTTTCCTAAAAGTAAGGGTTGTTAAAAAATATGAAGCTCAACTTGAATACATTGTTTTGTTACAGTCTAGATAAAAGTGCTAGTTGCATGTGCGTACATGGATTTGTAAGTAAGTCTGACATAAATAATAAGACTTGAGGTGGAATTTCATACCATTATTTGATGGCATTTGACATTATTTACAATGAAATTTTACATGGCAACAAAAAGTGTCATGAAATCTGTGAGAATATTGTCTTACATTTTTTTAAATTAAGAGTAAATGCTTTTGACCTGGAGCTATGAACCGGTGAGGTCACAAATGAGGGACCTCATCCCCTAAACCCCAAAGGGATTGGAGCTTTGATGGAAAGATTAACAATAAAACTTAACAATCACATAATGCCACTATTGGAAAAAGGCCATAGTCTTCAAACATACCAAAGTACTGTAATTCCATAGGATAATTGATCAATAATTACATGATCAAAGATAATGTGATTCCACACCATAATTGTTCAATAATTACATGATCAAAGATCGAATGGAAAATGAATATTTTCAGCCTCTATCATCCTCTCCTACAGTTCCTTTTATGTACAATTGAGGAGATAGTCAAATAAAATCTTATAGGTTGCTTTAAGTCCTTGGCACTGACAGTGGGGTGATTACACTTGCATGAGGGATCAGGGAAGCCTCTTCTTTGACCATTGCACTTTCAACACCTTCATCCTATAAGAAACCCATGAATATAAATGAATACGTTCAACAATTAACATATGGATATAAGAAAAAGGAAACATATGATCTAAGTGCAGGGAAAGAGAATCAATAGGGGGAGAGATGAAATTCTTATCTGAAAATGTAGAAAATTTTCATAATACATTTATATGAGCCTATGGAGGATAAATATGATTGAAAATAAATGAGAAGGAAAAGGAAAAATGAGTCAGACCAAGAAATGTCGCTAATAATTGAGGCCCAATTTTTTCGCTTCTTTCAAAGAAGTTGAGGGAAATTGAGAAATTAACCAGGCTAGTGTCAAGAATCAATAAAATTAGGCCTCGATCTTATTAGCGACATTTCTTCACACATGCCACTTCCTTGTTCATCCTTGCCCTATAACGTGAAGAATGTTAATGTCACATCAAATTGAAATGCATGCAACAAATTCACTGAAATTATGAAAATACACATTCAAAAGTAGATTTCAAAATTACCCTTTCTTCCACTTTATTCCTCTGAAAGAACCAGGGATAGTGTGTTTTCCAATATACTGTCAAAATCAACATATTTGTAACAAAAATTGAAATCACAAATAAACTCTAAAATCAGAGCAAGAATCGACTGCAACAACACATATTACAACCAACCACAAATGCATACTTTAAAAGGGAAAGTGCACGATGTACTCCCCATGCACCCTTTCTTTTTGTTGCCCTATCAAGGCACATTTTCCTATCCCAAATGGACAGTAACTTTCTCGTACCCACCACTTCCTTGTCCATCCTTGCCCTCTAATGCTAGGAATGTAAATGTCATATCAAATTCAAATGCATGCAACCAATTCATTCAAAATATCAAAATACACATTCAAAAGAAGATTTCAATATTACCCTTTCTCCCGCTTTCTTCGACTTTCCCCTTCGAAGTATGCATCTATGGTTTCTTGTAATATTTGAGAAAGTTGCAAGTGTTATGGGATAGTTAAAGTTCCAAAATTTGTTTCACCATTTTTTGTAAGCAAGCATATAGTTTTTCAATCATAAGAAACAAAATTTTAAGGTGGACTTCCTTACATTCTAGGTGCGTAGGAAACAAAATTTTTTGACAAGCCAATAACTGAGAGGGGACAATGTGTTTTCCAACACTGCAAATAATGTGAGAATTTTTTTTCTTGCAATTAGATGAAGATAGTGAAATTCCATTTTTACTGTTACAAATAACATTTAATATGACTACTCATTTGAAATTATCCATGATGAGAAAATAGTCGACCTCAAACAATTTAAATGTCAACCTTTTTCTTTCATTTATAAGCAAGCTACCATAAACAATAAGACTTCAGGTGGCATTTCCTTCTGGGATATTTCATATTAACATAAGTAGAATGCACATTATAAACACACAGCCAAACGATTATTGTCATAGTTTACATAACAGAAAGTGGTCATTGAACAAGAATTGAGAAGTGAGTCACAACCTTGTGCATTTTCCATCCTACAACTGTTATGTGCATTTTGTGTTCCAAACATATGAACAAATATTGAAATGGAATGTTTTCTAAAAGTAAGAGTTGTCATAAAATATGAAGGTGAACTTCAAAACATTGTTTTGTTATAGTCTGCATAACAAAAAGTGCTCATTGAACAAGAATTCAAATGTGAGTCACAACCCTGTGTGTTTTCCATCCTGCAACTCTTATGTGTATTTTCTGTTCCAAATGTATGACGATATTAAAATGGAATGTTTGCTGAAAGTAAGGGTTGTTGAATACATTCATATTGTCAATATAATTGTCAGTGGGGGATACATAAAAGTATCCAAAATCAACTGAGGTGTCACCAACCAATTGGGTTCTCACAATGTAAGTAACCAAAATGTTTTCATTACATTCATACTGTCTATGTGTAATTGCAGGTTCAAAAATAGTGGGTGTTATGAACCCTACAACCCAAATACTATTTTCAAACCCTTTACAAGTAACAACCCAATTGGTTACTCACCCCTCAGGTGAATTTGGATAGTCTTATATATCCCCAACCTGCAACTCCCTACAAAATGAGAAAACCTAGAACACAAAGTATCTTCCAAGAACATTACTAGTTACAATCTAAAATGCATGTCTTAATCACATCAACACCCTTACCTCCCACAGTGAACAGATAGCTTCTTGCATAAGGAAAATTTTTTTTGGCGCAATTCGATGCGAGAGGACACCTCCTTGCTTTCCTCATCATGATGTTTCCTCTCGTCTACCAGTTTCATCACTTTTATCATCCGTCTTGGTGAGCCTGCACTATGCCATCTCCTCATGTTATGTATGTTTTTATGCATTTTTTGTATGTACATAGGTGTGTTTTGTTGAGAGATTAGTTATGTCCATATAGGGTTTTACAACATTGTGTGGGTTGAAGGTTTCATAAATCATGCACTCACATCCCACTGTGTTTTTCAACCTGTAATCATACAAACTTTTAATCATTGTTGGAAAACATGGGGTGTTTAAAAATGGTTCCTTTCATTACATTCCCACAATCTAAATAACAAAAGATTTTCAAGACAAATATTCATACTATTGTGTAAAATTCTAGGTTGTAAAACATTGGTTTTTTTAAATCTGCAACCCACACAATGTTTTAAAACCCTTTACAAGTGACAACCCACTTGATTACAAACCCCTCACCTCAACTCCATTGGTTTTTCATCTCCCCCACCTGCTCTCCAACCTTTTTCTTTCAACCTGCAAAATGAGAAATCCCACAACACAAAGTGTTTTCCAATAACAGTACTTCTTACATATTAACCGTGACATTTCCTATCATTGTTAGTTTCGTCACTTTTATCATCCATCTGGTAGGCCCTGTACTACACCATCTCTTCATGTTATGTATGTTACCATGTATGTCGTTATGTATGTTTTCATCCATTTTTTGTGTGTACATAGGCACTTTTTGTCTAGGATTCGGAGAAAGCTAACTCCTAGAAAAAAAGCACCTATGTATGTAACATACCCCATGCCACATAGTGGACAAAAAGCACCAAGGAAAAGACTTGATGGATGGCTAGCCACATGTCGTCAGGTGATGTCACCAAAAAAAGACACACGGCTGGGCAGGAAAGTAAAAGAGCTAGACAAAAACACACCTAACATTGCCATTTTCCACATTTGCATTTTCCAGTTTGGTGGGTGGAGAGGGACGAGGCGCGGGTGAGGAAAATGGAGTTGCAGGCTGTTGAACCAGAGTAAAAAATTTTTGTTTTTTTTATGTACATAGGTGTGTTTTGTCTAGATTTTTGTTGTATCCAAAGAGCTAAAAGTCACCATTTGCGACATTTCATTTTGCACTTTGGTCGGGAGTGCAAGTGATGCAATGGAGGCCGAATGAGAGAAACACATTCGAAATGTGTGATGGCTAGCCAACAGGTATGTATATCTACCATTGTATATGCCATTTTTCCATTATGTAGGAACTGTGAAGCACGAATGTTAAATGGGTTTCTATGAAGCATTGAAGAGCGATTAAATGGGTTTTCTGAAAAGCATTGAACGACTATTGGTTAAAGAAAAAGGGTTTTCATTGATGGTAAAATAAAATGTTTTGTTTGCGTGTAGGGTTTTCATATGAAATGCATAGTTTTTTCTGTTTATGTAGAATAAAAAAATTGAACTGGAAATTCTTTGCATTCACCACAGTAAGCATCTCATCTATAAAAATATCATAACTTCTTAATGCAGAATAAATGAATAAATTTTGGAAGTTTAACTGACCCATACACTTTCAATTCAAGCCATGATAGGTAGAATCACCTGTATTTAGTGTAGAAGCTTCACATCTCCTAAAGCGTCCTTCTCAATCCACCTGCCCTTGTTTTCTTCAATTTTGTTTCCTCAAATATATCAACCACCTAGAAGGAAGAAAAGTGTTAGCAATAGATTAAATTGGAAAATTAAAAATATTTGGTGCTACAAAGAATTTTTTGTATTCCAAATTTCACCAATATACAATTTATATGTTGTGGTGAATGCAAAATGTCAGCTTGCACAAACAATAAACAAACATATTAAATAGTACATTGGGAATTTAATTTCCAATTTAACCTATCGCTAATACTAGTTGACGAGGGTGCAACCCGAGACACAGAAAATTAGCACACCAAACAAAGAATGTTATTTTATTATTCTGAAAATGATCTTCTTACATGCAGGATCTGATATCCTCAAGTTTTGGAAATATGCAAACTACAAAATTACAAAAAAACCTCTTTTCGCAATATGCGAACGTGTCCCCAAAAAGTTATACAAAAATCAGAAACCCACCAATAAATAGAGCTCCCTTTTTAGTTTGGAGCTAAAACAACATTCAAATTTGAGTTTTTGGTGGTCTGGTGCCAAAAATTACAACTTTTTCAATTCAAATTTTAAAAGTACATTCAAAAATTAGTATCTTCTAGAAAGTGCGCCAACTTCCAAGAGCCATAACTTTTTATCTGAGACTTCGTTTTTTGAACCGTTTGAACTGTTGGAAAGGTCTTGGAGTCAAGAACATGCTCAAAATTGCTACATCACTTTTGGAAAGTTTTGGGGCATTTTTGGGACTGTTTATTGCCTCAAATTTGACCTAGAAGGTTTTCAGGTGCAATTATGGGAGACTAAAACTGCAATATCTTTCAACCCAGGAATAGAAAAGAAAAACCTTAAGTTGGGAATTACATTATGTCGAAAAGGGTATCCAAAAATGCAAAAACATCTAAGAAACTACCAACATGAAATGAAACTCTTTTTTTGGGTGATGTAGGATTGCCCTTACACCACTGGATGCTCCTACATCAGACACCCAGGGTAGTTTGAGAAGTGACCTCATCATGTCTTAGATGGTTGAGGGAAACCTAAATGATCAACCTCTGCCTTAGATAGCCATGATGAATCTTCCACAGGCCTTCCTCTCCATTTCACTAGATATTCTTCATACTGCCTATTTCTAGTACTCCTTCCCACACGGCTATCCAAGATTGCTTCAATCTCCTCCTTCTTTGAAGTAGATGTTGGAATGCCATGTTGTCCTATTGCTGACACTTTCTTTGTGCCACCTTCATGATACTCTGTCAAATCTGAAATGTTGACTCCATCCGATAACTCTACCTCATATGGATTCCCTGAATCATGCTTCTTCAAAATCTTGCATAGACTAAATTTCTTCATCTTTAGTTTGTTATAGGTTCCACTGGAAACCTTTCTTTCCTTAAGTGGACCATTACTTCATCACCAATTTGAAACTCCTTATTCCTCCTTTTCTGATCTACCTTGGCCTTATACTGCATATTCATCTTATTAATATGTTATCTTATCTTCTCATGTATATCATTGATGTGCTCTGCAAAATCTTTGGCTTCGACACTTATCTTCTTCTCTTGGTCCATCTTCCTTAATTCTGGAGTTGTTCTGGGGCTTCCTCCATACACAATATGGAATGGTGATCTACCAGTGCTTTTGTTGATAGAATTGTTGTAAGGAAATTTTTCTTGGGGTAATATCAAGTCTCATCCCTTGGGTTTATCTCCTACCAAGCATCTCAGTAGGCTACCCAGAATCTTGTTCACAACCTTCATCTACCCATCTATTTGTGGATGGTGTGCAAAACTAAACTTCAACTCTATTCTCAACTTCTTCCACAAGGTCCTCCAAAAGTATCCCACAAATTTGGTGTCATGATTTTAGACAATACTCTTTGGTAGACTATGTAGCCACACCACCTCTTTGAAAAAAAAGTCAACAATGTGGACTGCATCATGGGTCTTTTGACACGGAATGAAATGTGCCATTTTTGAAAACTTGTCAACCACCACAAATATTGAATCATTACCTCTTTGTGTCCTTGGAAAACCAAGCACAAAATCCATACTTATATCCTCCCACGACCTCTTTGGTATAGGTAAGGGTTGATATAACCATGTCTTCTAGCTCACTCCTTTAGCTATATGACATGCCCTGCAACTCTGTACATACTTATTTACATCCTATGACAATTGAGGCCAATAATAATGCTAACTGATAATGGCAATGGTCTTATCTTGACCAAAATGTCCTTCCATTCATCCACTATGCTTCTCCTTAATCAAGTTCTCCCTCATGGAACTCCTCAGAATACACAATTGGCTTCCCTTAAACAACATGCCATCCTGAATTATGAAATCCAGCCACCTTGTCCTATCCACTGTAATAGGCTCCTTGAAAGCTTTCCAAGCCTCTGTGAAATCAAGATCTTCTGGATACATTGTTTTGAGTTCATTGAACCCAACCACTTCAATCTGCATCTCTGTCATCAATTTTTTCCTCCTACTTAAGGCATCTACAACCCTATTCAACCTCCCACTCCTATGCCTCTGATTTAATTTTTCCTGACTATTCAGATACTGTAATGCTTGATGATCAGTATACAAAAAAATTCCTTCGGCAATAGATAATGCCTCCATTTCTTTAGTGTTTTAACTATTGCATAAAATTCTTGATCATATACAAAATAATTTCTCTTGGCATCATTTAAATTTTCACTGAAATAGGCAATGGGCTTACCTTCTTGGCTCAATACTACTCCAATGGCACAAACACTGGCATCACAATCCACCTGAAACACCTTATTGAAATCTGGGAGGGCTAGAACAGGCTGCTTTGTCACCTTTTGTTTCAACAGTTTAAAACTTTTCGTTGCTCTAGTGCTCCACTTGAACTCTTTTCTATCCCCTCTCATTGTTTTGGTCAGGGGTGCACAAATACTACTGAATTTTCTAATGAACTTTCTGTAAAAACTAGCCAAACCATGAAAATATCTCACCTTAGTAGCAGTTCTTGGGGTAGGCCATTCCAGAATAGCCTTCACCTTCTCTGGGTCCATCTTGAGACTTTTTGTCGAGTCAACAAACCCCAAGTACACTAGCTCATTCTTCAAAAAACTACACTTCTTCAAATTAATCAACAATTTCTCCTCTCTTAACTTCTCAAAGGCTCTTTGAATATGCATCAAATGCTCATCCAAAGTCCTACTGAAAATCAAAATATCATCTAAATACACAATAACAAGACTTCCCAGAAACTCTTTCAGTACCTCGTTCATGAGCTGCATGAATGTGCTCGGTGCATTGGTTAGCCCAAAAGGCATGACTAACCACTCGTACAGGCCCTCTTTGGTATTGAAGGTAGTCTTCCATTCATCTCCCTCTCGAATCCGGATCTGGTGATAACCACTCTTTAGATCAATCTTTGTGAAGTACTGAGCTCCACTCAAACAGTCCATTAGGTCATCCATCCTTGGCAAGGGAAATCTGTACTTGATTGTTATCTTGTTTATGGCCCAGGAGTCTATGCACATCCTCCACTCCCCATCCTTCTTTGGTGCTAGTACTGCAAGTACTGTACATGGGATCAGGCTCTCTCGAATCAAACCCTTTCTCAACAACTCCTGAACTTGTCTGTTTAACTCCTCATTTTCTGCCAGAGTCATTGTGTGAGCTGCCTTATTTGGAAAATTGGCTCCAGGGATCAATTCAATCTGATGACTAATCTTCCTCACTGGTGATAAACCCTTAGGTATGTTATCAGAAACAATATCCTAAAACTCATCCAACAACCCAGAAAATTCTACTGGCACCTTCTCACTATCCTCTTTACCCACTCTAGGAATCAATGCATAGCACACACGCTCATGCTTCATAACTTCTTAAATTTTTCTTCCATCAACATAACAGATTCTAGCACTACTGCATACCTTTTCTTCGGCCTTCTTTAGGGGTTTCAACTTGTGACGAACCCCATCCTTCGTTAGGGAATAAGTGTTTGCATGGCCATCATGTATAGCTCACCTGTTGAACTACCACGACCTCCCCAACAATATGTGACATGCATCCATGGAGATGATATCACAAAGTACCTCATCATGGTAGCTCTTGATCTTGAACTTCACCAAGCATTGCTCATTGACTAGAACTTTGTGGTCCATCTGCAACCAAGCAATCCGATATGGATTTGGATGTCTTTCCCTCTTCAACTTCAACTTTGTAACCATCTCCTCTGACACCAAATTATCGGTGCTCCCACTGTCAATGATGACATCACAACATTTTCCTTCACATTTTCACCTTGTGTGGAACATATTCTTCCTCTGTTCAGGTTCCTTCTCTTCAATCACGAATTCTCTTCTAATCACTAGGGCTTCTCCCCCTTCAACATCATCTGAATGTTCAGATTGAGCCTCCTCATCTACATGTGCAACCCTTCCATGACCTTTCAGCCTTTTGTCTGCCCTTCCTTGATGTTACGTACATTCATAGGCTCGATGTCCTTCTTCACCACACTAGAAACATGTTCCTCTGAAACCCTCTTTTGGATCCTTGTCCAGATCTCCCTTGTCCTCTACCTCTTTGATCACCACTATTTTGATCATGAGGGCGGTAGAAGTTATCATTCTTCTGGTTTCGACTGGTACCCACATCTTCATTTTTCTTCTCATCATCATTTCGGCTTCTAGAAGATCTTCCATTTCCCTTTACGCTCTGACCTCCTCATCCTTTTTTCTTGTCAAATCTTTTGTTCAACTTCTCTTCAACTTTTAGAGAAAAATGGTACGCATCCTCAATGGTGGTCATTCTGACTAGGCTTAGCTGCTCCTGAATGCTCGACCGTAACCCATTAAGATAACAGGCTACCTTCTCCTTGATGGCCTCTGTATGACCCATTTTGATGATCATCTTGTGAAAATATTTAGTGTATTCTTTCACATATTTGCTTCCTTGCTTCAACCCTTGCAATTTCTTTAACAGATCTAGCTCGTAGTCCACTAGTATGAACTGCTTTTTCAGTTTCTCCACCATGCGATCCCATCTGGTGATATTTCCTTTTCCTCTTCGGTTTCTCTCCAACTGTACCTCTTTCCACCAAATACTAGCATGGCCCTTCAACTTCATTTTTGCAAACTTGACCTGATCTGGGTCCTCTATCTCCTCATACTCGAAATATTCTTCCAACTCATTGATCCAGTCGATCAACTCTTTTGGGTTCATACTTCTGAAATAACTGGGGCCTTCTGCTCTGGGTCTTTTCCCGATCTTCGAAATGGCCCTTATCAGCTGCATTTGGTCTTGATCAATTTCTTTTTCTTCCTCTTCTACATCTGAATCTTCCTCCTCTTCTTCATCCTCACTTTCTTTTCTCCTTCTCGAGTTTAACCCTCTTCTCATTTGCTCCTGCAATGCATCAATCTGTCTCTGGAGGGCTCTGAAACCCTCAGCCGCCAGGGATCTCTTCCACTAGCATTTATGTTTCCTTAACCACCTTTGGCACCACCAGACTTACTAGGAATCACTCTTGGAAGAATCTTTCTTGATCTCAACCCACAACTATGGTCCTAGTGCGAACTTCCTCACGATTGGTGATATGTCCACACACTCAAGAAAACCTCGCTCTGATACCACCTGACGAGGGTGCAACCCGAGACACAAAAAATTAGCACACCAAATAGAGAATGTTATTTTTTAATTCTGAAAATGATCTTTTTACATGCAGAGAATCTGATATCCTCAAGTTTTGGAAATATGCAAACTACAAAATTATAGAAAAACCCCTTTTCATAGTATGTGAACTTGTCCCCAAAAAGCTAAACAAAAATAAAAAACCTTCCCATAAATAGAGATCCCTTTTTAGTTTGGAGCTAAAACAACATTCAAATTTGAGTTTTTGGTGGTCTAGCGCTGAAAATTACAACTTGAAATTCAAATTTCAAAAGTACATTCAAAAATTAGTATCTTCTAGAAAGTGCACCAACTTCTGGGAGCCATAAGTTTTGATCCGAGACTCCATTTTTCAAACCGTTTGAACGGTTGGAAAGGTCTTGGAGTCAACAACGTGCTTGAAATTGCTACGTTGATTTTGGAAAGTTTTGGGGCCGTTTTAGGATAGTTTAGTGCCTCAAATTTGACTTGGAAGGTTTTTCAGGTGCAATTCTGGGAGACTAAAACTGCAATATCTTTCAACCCAGGAATAGAAAAGAAAAATCGTAAGTTGGGAATTACATTATGACGAAAATGGTATCCAAAAATGTAAAAAAATCTAAGAAACTACCAACATTAAATGAAACCAGGGAAAACTTTAGTGGCGAATCTTCGCCAATTGGAAAATTCTAGGAATCGGTAAACTCAAAATTGGCAAATTTCTCGCACCCACAGGGTATCCAAATCGCCCAAAATTTATGAAACATAGGTCCAATGCATGTCGATTCGCCAATAATTTTTTTTATGAGGCATATTTAAGCAACAAATTCGCCATTGTCAAACTACGCATTTCAAATGGATCGACTAATATTTTCGCCTGAATCCCGGAAGCATTTAATAAAAAACACCTACATATTCACCAATACTATTAAAATGACATTGTATCAGGACCCATTTCGCCAATTAAAATTTACAAATAGTTGCTTGTGAAGACTCATTTCGCCAATCAAAATTTATAAATAGTTGCTTATGAGGACCTATTTCACCAATAATATTAAAAAATAATTAAATTTGAGGACACATTTCACCTTGAAAATTACAACGTATTCGCCAAATTTTTAATATACCATTTAAAAATCCCGCAGAATTCACCAAATATGGAATCATGGATTGATATAAATACAATTGAAAGTGTTATTTATTCTTACACATTTTGTTCGGTTTTGAGGTTCTACTTCTCAATTCGGAAGTCAACGAAAGCCGAAAATGTAGACTTAAAGGTGAGTGATCATTGATCATTTCTTCATAGTGTTATTAGTTATAATAATAAGTTTTCTTTATCTCTTTTCCATTCTTGCTTCAGCCTTAAAGATGATATTGAGTAGGGAATGGGATCTATATTATTATTCTTTGTCCTTCTTAAACAAGAAGACTTTTTTTTCCATTTTTTTATTCGAAGTGAGAGATGAATATGTTGATTGAATCAAAGATTAATATGTCGAGCAACTCGAGTAGCAACGGTAAGGCTCCTGCCACTCCTGAAGGTGGTGAAACTACTCCCACTGATCCTCAGGGTGTTGAAAATATTCCTTCCGCTCCTCAGGGTCAGGGTGGTGAAAATACTCCTGCCACTCCTCAGGGTGTTGAAAATACTCTTGTCGCCCCTCAGTGTGGTGAAGATCAAGAGAATCAAAGGCCATCAAAACACCCAAAAATTAGACGTACCATACAATCTTACTTTGGAATTGCCAAAGCTTCTGATCGATCAGGTCAAGATGGAGCTACATCATCAACTCTTCCACCAAATATTGGTAGCATTCACAATACCTCAGCGCCAGCGGAAGGTCAAGTTGAGATTGTCATTGATTTAAATTGAAATGTATCAAATTCAAATGGGGATGGAAATACCGCAGAAGATGCTCCAAGGGATACCCCGGTTAGCCAGAATGAGATAATTGAATTGGATGAGGATGATGTTGGTAGCAAGAAAAGGAAAAACAAACCAAAAAGGGGGCGTGAGTGGGAAATGACAAGGAATTTTCAACTTGGTTGGTTGTCAAAGTACCCATTCATTGTAGCAGTGGGGGAATCAGATGATATGTAAAAAGAAACACATGCCAAATGTATGATTTGTACTTGGAAATTGGGAAAACCCAAGACATTGCAGCTAAAGATTGACACTATAGAAAAACATATCGGTAAAGTTTATGAAAAACAAATCATAGATGGAAAGTAACAATTAGTCTTATGATGGAAATCAAAGGAAGAATGTCTTCATGTTAGGTATGCCGTGGATTATGAAGAGCGTCGGCAAAGCATGTTGAAGCTTGCTGCATGTAAAGGTACACTTGAGCCTCAATTTGGAAAACCAATGGAAGGAGAAAATATGTCAAAAACTGTTCAAATGAGTTGTTGTTTTTCATATTTTGTCTAGAGGGCATCTTATGACAGACTACCCAAAATATTCTATTTTATTATCTTTTTTGAATGTTCCTCACTATCCCCACACACATTGGTTAGTAAACATTAGATGGAAATGGGAAATGTTTCTTGCTGCAGTGGAAAAGGAATATTTAAAGGAGAAAGTAAAAGATTCAAACTTCATTGCATTATCTTTAAATGAAGTTACTGCAGTAGACAATACTTCTTGGGTTTGCATGCATTTGTATACTGTACAACAACATGTTCACCAAGCTCATCTTCTATGTGTTCATAAAATGAAGGACAGTTCAACATTGCATAATATATTTGAACTAGTCAAGAAATATTTGAATGAAATTGCAGGTATGGATGAGTTGAAAATTGCAAAAAATTTGGTGTGTGTAGGAGCTAATGGAGCTACAATGATGCGAGGTCAAAGGACCGGTGTTTGCACAAAGTTACAAACTACTTGTGCACCATGCATGCTTGGCATTCACTGCATGGACCACAGAATAAATTTGGCATTCAAAATTGTAAGAAAGATTCCTATAGTATCAACAGTTGAAAATCTAGTTTGCAAGATCCACGCATACTTTTGTCGAAGTCCCAAACATTTCACATAATTTCAAAATTTTGTTGAGGGAATAACACTAGGAAACAAGCTTCTCAAGGATGTCGATACCAGATGCATCTCTCTGTATGGACCAGCGCAACAAGTTCTTTCAGAATATCAATCCTTAATTGGAGTGATGTACGAAAACCACAACACGATAGACAAAGCTCCTGACCTCTTACATAGGTTAAGCGATATAGAGACACTCTTGACTTTAGCTAGTCTTCTCCCCATGCTAGATGAAATGAACAGTCTTGTGAAGAAATCCCAAGACAGAGCTATGTATATTAATGAATATGCCAATCTGTGTAAACATACATGCTTGGCCCTTGATCATCTATATCTATATTTAACACAAGATGGCGTAGATTATAACCTGTGGCAGAAAATTATTGATTTGAATGATCCTGATAATTATTTACAGTTTAATGGAAGCGGGAACTTATGTATTTGTGTACGTGGATATGAGATACAAATGTACCAATGTAAGACTACCAGACGCTCTAGCAGAGAAGTACTTGTTAACGAGAAAGATTTTAAAGACATTGTTAAATCTGTTGGTGATAATTTGAAGGAAATTGCAAAATATCTTTCCTTAGAGATTCGTGATAGATTCCCTCGAGATGAAATACTTGAAGCCATGAGTATTGTGTATCCTCAATTTTGGGCAAACTGAGATAACCCAAGATTTTTTCATGCTCAAGTGAAAATCTTGATCGAACAATTTTTGAAAACTGTAACAATCAATGAGCAGAAAATAGAAGGAATTTTAAATGAAGATAAGCTAAGAAAGAAATGTAAGGATTTTGCAGTAACTATTAAGGACCAGTGTAAATCCATGGGAAAGGACAAGGCCTTTGAACTAGGATCAATAAAAAGGGTTTGGACAAACTTAGGTCAAAGTGAAATATTACGTGATAAGATATCAAAATATTTCAAACTTGCTGATTTATGTCAAACAATGATATTGGGGTTGGTGGAGGATGAGAGAGTTTTCAGTACATTAGGGTTTTTGAAATCAAAGTTAAGAAACAAACTAGACAAGAATTTAGAAAATTGCTTGAGGATGAAAGGAATTGCGTATAATATTAAAATTTTCCTTTTGATAGGGCACTCACAATCTAGAGGTCCACATGTGAAAGAAGAGGGACTGGTCTATGCAACACTCCAATTCCAAAGGCTGGTACTGGTGGCACTACCATGGGCAGTGAGACTGGGACAGATGAAATTGACGAAAATGACATAGTGAATGTTTAATTTGAGACACAAGCCGAAGAAGGTGAAGAGAAGACTCATAATCAAGAGCATCAAGATGACTCTTTTACTCTATCTGATGTTGAACATCAGTTTCAGGACCCTAACTCCATTTGGGAAGTGGAAGAGAATTAGCAACTTTTAGGTATTTATACTACACTACAAGATTCATGAATTAGTTTCCATTGTTCCAAACTGTAGTTGTTGATATTTTATATTGTATTGAATGAAAATTGAAATTGTGAATCATTGCACTTCATGATATTTTATTTTATATTGCACTTCATGAATCATATTCCAAACTTTAGTTGATGATATTTTATATTGTATTCCATGAAATTGTGATATTTTATATTCTATATTGTATTCCATGGTATTGAATTTGATATGTGTTTCTGCATCATTTTTAAAGAACAACACTTATCACTCAACTCATAAATTCCTATTGCATTGCCATTCACAAAATCTTTGATAAATAACTCAAAGAATATTAATCCATTCCTTGAATAGAACTAGTTAACAATTCAACATCCACAACTTATAAGCTAACATAAGCTAACAGTTCAACATAAATAACTTATAAAGACATCCACACAACTTAAACAATAAAAGCTTAAACTACCAAATCACCTAAATTATTCAAAGAAATCCTTATGCATCCATCACCATAAAATATTTATTCATAGATAAACATTCCACAACAATGAAATTAACCAAAAATTTATCATTCTAGTAATAGACAATCCACTGGCAAACTACTCAACAAAAGCACAATAAATCCACACAGTACACACCATAACTCAAAGATTGTGCATGCGTGAACTTCACCAATGTCTTTCTATATTGAAATAACAGAAAAGCAATAAAAATAGCATATTTCTTTTTGTCTTGATAATGGTTCCTTGAAGACAATCATTTTAGAAATTAGAATAAAAAGTCTTAGAAGTATCAAGAGAGCCAAATTAAAGAAAATAACATAAAAACTAAAAACTAAACAACACCGACTCCTTCACTTTCAATATTTTCCACCTCCTTCTCCTTTAGTAACACCTCCTGTGCCTTTAATCTTTTCATGTATTCCCGGTACTTGGTGACAATTGCGGTGATGTTTTTTCTCCCTGGCATTGTAGTAATCTGTAACCTAGTTCTCCATTTTCCCAAATCTTTTTCACAATCAAACAACATCTGAGATATTCTCTCTTCTCTAGAATTATAAGCCTTCAGGTGGAGCTCCATTGCACTGAGTTTCGAGAAGGATTCCCATGTCACTGTAGCAAGATCAGATATTTCTTTATTGAATATCTCTCTAAACTTCAGAGAGATCTCTGTTATATCTAGAATCCTTTCATCAAACTCATCAATAATTTCTGCTCCCAGAATTTGAAAATATTTTGTAATTTCCTCCAACATTTCATAATATTTTTCAAGTGTGTTCTTAATTTCATTCACCAAATTATCATATATATTCAATTTCCATTCTAATGAATCTGACCAGGAAGAGTCTAGCTCCTTAGGATTATTCAAAACTTGCTCACCAATTAATATCTTCAGATCCATAGAGTTCAATTCTTTCATTTCCTGAGAGAGCACATAGAGACTAGTTTGATCTTTTCTGACATCCTGAAGTTCTCCTACTAACTCCTTCCTCTTGTCAAGAAATCGAGTGTAAAACTACAAAGATTTATTTAGAAAGAAGATAGCCTCTTGAGATATTGTTTTGATCCCCTCACAAGTAGCTCTGGAATAGCTCAAATTCTTTTTAATTTTCTCTATGGTGAGCACATCGATGCCCTTTACCCGAGGCTAAGAACTTGAGGCTTCATCAGATGTAGGAGGAGTGGCCATGGAAGAAATAAAGTTACTCAATGCGAGGACTTGAGATTGCAGTTTTATATTTTCTTTCCTCTATTATTTCACTCTTTTAATCAAGGTAATGACTGAATAATTGGCATGGTACATATCACCTTCCAGTGTTGGAGGCCCCATATCAACATGTGTGACTTTGTAGTCCGTCGTTTTTATTTCATCTTCATTTAAATCCTTGACAGGGTCAACAATTTCTAACATTTGATTTCCAGAAGTAGCATCAGTCACCATCCTTGACGTCCTCTTGGCTTTCTTAGGTTTTGAAGAGCTTTGAAGTAAATTTGCAACTGTATCCACTCTGTTGATGGAAATTTTGGTACCATAACAATGCAAATAGAATATTGCTACTCTGCTTCTCCTGAAAGAGAAAGGCAACACATGGATGCCTTAGCTCCCAAGGTCTTTGTAGTTGGGTCTCAACTGTGTTGATGTTACTCAGTGGTCAATGCAATAGTAATATTCAAGGGGCTTGTTGGTGTTGAGCTTCTGGATTTTTTTAAGATCAAGCATGAAATAAAACCTACTCTAACAGGGGTTTTTAAAGAAATATAAAAAGATAAGTCAGAGTTTTTGAAACAGAAAAAGAACAATAGTTCATCCAACCTTAACCAGACTTGTTAACTTCAAGGAATTTTAAACTAAAACCGTAGAACAAGATAAGCCTGTGATTGACACACAACCTCTTTCATTCACAGTGCTAATTCGCATAACATATTTTAATTACCATTTAAATAAAACATAAAACAATATTTCATTCCTTGAAGACTTCACAAATTGAATGATCAAATTAAGACAAATATCATTTAGGAACACAATAAGAAGTAGATTAAACTTTGATTGTTTCTACTGTTATTAAAATAGATAAACAATATTTACAAAGCTGGCACAATCACCAGTGTACAGAGAATCTGAAGCTCCAGATTGTTTCCAACTACACTAAGAGAACTTAGAGAATTCATTACAGCCTGTACTAAAATCTTACTACTAACCAAGAATACAAAGAGAAGCTCTTCTTACTCAGAATCAAGATGCAACTCTCTCCTTCTTCTAGTTGACTAATTCCTAACAGTCCTAACTTTCTTTTAAATCCTTCTAACAAAGCTCTGTTTTGCTTCCAAAAGTTCTAACCTTTACAAAGAGGCAAGCATGCCTTATATACAGGATGTATCAACTTGAATGTGTTGTCCCTTGCACTAGGGTTTTACAAAATATCTACTTTACTACATGAAGGTCAGCCCTCCGATCTTTTGAGGAAAGTCGGTTGTGCATTCAATGTGAATCATTGTTGTCCATGTTCATGAAGGGTTTCTAGAAAAGATCTGTAGATCTTTTGCTGCTGCAATATTTACTTCAAGCCTTTGTGTCCATCCTTAAACTCCTTCTCAGGGTCGCCTTGAATGCACCAAGATATCCTGCCATTAATACCAACTGCCTCTGTCATCAGTGGTCGCCACAGCTGTCCTTTTGAGTCATGGCTTTCTTCATTGAAGTGGCCTTCTCCCTGCTTTGGGATTTTTTTGCGAGTTAACCACCTATTGGAAGCACCGTCAGACCTCCTTACCAATCTGAAACACCATATGAGCCAATCAATCACCACCTGTTCCCAGAAGAAATCCACCCAGTCACACTCTATTAGTCTTTCTTTCACAGGAGTGATCAATCAGTCAAAGGTTCATCTTAGCTCTCTCTAATTGGACGATTGCCACACAGGATTCTTTGGTGGTCAAAAGTGGTCTAAACGGTATCGCATGTCGGTGAGACACCATATTACCACTATGTAGTTATCAACATGACACAAGACAGTTGGTAAGACACTTCGGCGAGCTACAGAAGTTATATCGAGCTCCCAAAACCTATCAACAAGACTGCATGCTCTCAGAAAGACATCTCGGTGAACCTCAGGATTCCATGGCGATCATCATTTTCATGTCAGGGAGACTATCACTCATCCCTGTGACCTCATAGCGAAGTCTCCTCACTCATATGGAGTCTCCCTGATTTCCTCGTGTCCTCGCCAAGCTTGCTCCCTTATGTTTCGATGTGACCAAGTCCCTTCACCAGGACATCTCCGTGAGCTCCTTTTCCTTTCAGCGAACGCGTTCATTCTCCTTGGAGCCACGTCCTATCGGTGAGACATAAAGATCTCGCCAATATCTTCTAGCGATGGAATCCCCTTTTTCCAATGCCTGTTATTTCATGTCGGCAAGAGTTTCAACGAACTCCTTTTCATTCTCGCCAAGCCCACTTTGCATCAGGAAGATCCTATCGGGTTGGAAAGACGTCATTCCGAGATTTTGTTTTCTGTCATCGAGCTCGTTCTGCATCGGCGAGAGTTACAACGCCTCCAGACTCCTTGGGAGAGCCTTGTTTTCTGTCAGGGAGACCTCATGGTTTCGAGGAGACCTTACCCCAAATTTTCTTCTCTTACCAAGCCTTCCCTTGTTATCAGCAAGACTCCCTTCCTTCGCCAAGACCTTATATCAAGGTCTTCTTCCCTCGTCGAGTTGTTTGATTCCATCGGCAAGACACTTCGGGGTCGCCGAGACTTCTTAGCGAGCTCCAACAACTACGCCGATGCCTCTTTAATTCAATAAGACTTCCTCCGATCAGCGAGAGCTATGGTAACATCCATTTGTTCTCCCCGAGCTCTTTTGTTTCTGTGAAACCTTTCACCTGCAACGAGACCTTTCGCCGATCTCTTTCACTCTCGCTGGGCTTCCTCCATGTCGCTAAGACATTCTTCGGTCAGCGGGACTATACACCGACTGAAGCTTCCTTGCACTGAACTTTGTTGTCGCCAAGACCTTCTTGGGTTGGAAGGACATCCTACCGAACCCATTGCATTCCCTTTGAGTCACCCCGAGTTAAAGCCTTTCGGCATGAATTCCCTGTTCGGCAAGACACTTCGCCAAAGGCATCATCCTTTAGCGATCCTTTCCTTTCAGGAAGACCCTTCTGTAGTCATACCAACATGTATTCTTTTGTTTCACATGTGTCACTATAACCTCACCTCTTCGGCTATACATTATGCCGAAGGTTTTACCCTTTGCCGACCTTAGACCTTTGGTGGGACCCTTCCGTGTCGGTAAGACTCCTGGTGAAATCACTTTTGTGTCAACAATATTTCTTTGTGGTCATACCGATAGATCCCCCTCCTTATGCCTTGTTGGTGTGACCAAATGTACTCGCCGAGACCTCCCTCCAAAGGAAAGTCTCCCGCCGAAAGGTATAACTTTTATCGGGGTTGGTGAGACATAAAGAATTCATCGCGACCTCTTGGTGAGGAGAAATCTCTTGCTGAAGTGCTTTGCTTTGCTGACTGTCGGTGAGACTTAAAACCTTTGCCAAGACCTTTTGGCGAAGAAGGTGGCTCCTGCAGAAGTGAAATCTTTTCCTACCGATAGAAAACTCCTAGTCGCCATGACTTTGATTAATGTCATGTCGATAGTTGTCTGCACATGAATTTCACTCACTGTGACATCTTTGGGGTCTTGCCGATTTTTTCCTTAGCTAATTTTTAAGACCAACTGGATTGAGGAATGCCTTCCAACCGAGCCCCAGCTAAGAAATATTATCAAGTGTAGGATTTAACCCTGCAAAAAGGAAGGTTTGCATTAGTCCTCAATAGCAAATAAGACATTATAATAAAATCACCATTGCTTACAATTATTTTAGTGAATTCTTAACAAGAAGGAAAACCAATTTAGGTTGAGACAGAACCAAGATTAAATTAGATAGATCAAAAGTCAAAATTAGAAGGAAAAAACACAAGAATTCCAAAGAGGAAAGCAAGTAACCAGAAGCAAAGAAACCAAAAGAAAAAGGGGGACCCATTTTGATCCAGACCAAAGTGGGGTGGTTATGCAAGGCATAACAAATGGCGACTCGGCTGGGAAAATGGTTTAACCATTTTCATGAATTCAAAGGATTCAGCTACCCAAAACTCCTGGTTCATGGAAATCACAACTCCATTTAGGTCAGTTAGAACAAGCAAGGTAGAGCTAAAATCTCAAATGTAAGTCAAACAATGGCTACCCCTGAATATATGTGTGTGCTTGATAGTGCATCATTCCTTTCATAAAGTTCTCCATCTTTTGAATAACAATGTGTAAAATTTGGACTACATGAGTTGATTTCCTTCGTGCAATGATATCCTAGGAATTGCTCCGCTGCCAATCAGGCGTCCATAGCCCTGACGGAGATACCTCTAGTTCTCTCACAAAATTGCTCTACTGCCAGACAGGCATCCATAGCCTTGGTAGAGATACTGGAATCCCCCATTCATATTGATTCTTCTTCTTTTGATAATTCTTTTCTTTTCTTTTGGAGTTTCAGATATTTCATTTAATTCTACTTTTTTTTTCTTTTCAATATGTCAGATGTTTAATATTTGATCTAGGTTGAAAACTATAATGGACCTCATAACAACACTTGGAAGTCGGATTTTTCACTCAAATTTTACAATATTGTCATCCTAGGATAAATACACTACTAGAAGAGGAGATGATTTTAAGGATTTATGACAAATTCAGGGGAACTGATGAATGCTACTTACTTGGTACCTTGTTCTTGAAAAAATTTCCACAACCTTTATTGAAAACAAACATGAAACAAAGAATTTAGGACAGAATCATCGAATCAGATAACCTGAAAATATCTAAACCACTTCTCTCCTAATGACCAAAGTATGCTTCAAATAACAACCCACAACTTGAGATGGAAAGAACAGATCAACCCCCAAAGAGAAAAACAAACAGAAAATAAAATAAAATAAAATAAAACAAAACAAAAGGAGATAGAAACAAATATACAAACAACAAGCTAAACTCAAACAAAGAACAACAGACTACAAAGAGACAAAGAGTGAATTACTTACACAAGGAGCAACAAGTTATTTATAGAAAGGAAAAAGTTGCTTACAAATCGAAGTACAAAAGCTATATACACAACCACAGATTATCTACAAACAAGAGACAAAATAAATTACTTACATAAAGAAAACAATGAATTACTTATATATAGAACAAAAATTTAACAAGCCTCATGATTCAAAATAGTGCTTGAGGAACTACCCATTAACAGGCAAAGGAACCAGCTCCC
Source organism: Sequoia sempervirens (assembly GCA_007258455.2). Classification (NCBI taxonomy): domain Eukaryota; kingdom Viridiplantae; phylum Streptophyta; class Pinopsida; order Cupressales; family Cupressaceae; genus Sequoia; species Sequoia sempervirens. The sequence goes on from VDFB02118670.1 coordinate 69,772, forward strand.
CAGTTAAGCTACTCAGTCTAAAAGCATTTTCCCCTAGGATCTTAGCAATTTTATAAGGACCCAGCCATAGTTTGTCAAACTTTTGATGGCTGCCCTTCTTTTCATTGGCTTTATCCCATAACAGTATTAGGTCTGATATCCCAAAAGCTTTTATCTTGGATCTTTTATCAAACCAGCGTTTGACAACAGACTGATGTCTGAAGAACTGTTGTAAAGCAGCATCTCTTTGTTCTTCTAGTTTTAACATAGCAACTAGTCTTACCTCTATCCTATTGTCACTGGAGTAAAATTTCTGCATGAACTCCATAATAGGTATTTACAGATGGATAGGAAACACAGGCTCTTTTCCATATACCAGCTTGAATGGTGAGGTGTTTAAGGAAGTCTTAATCCTAGTCCTATCTGCCCATAATGTGAATCTAATCTGGGTGTGCCGGTCTTTAGGGTTATGCTCTAACAGTTTCTTAACCACCCCTAAGAGATTCTTATTGGTAGACTTTGCAACTCCATTGCCTTGCGGATAATAGTTTGAGGAATACTTCAAGATGATCTTCTGATCATAGGCCCAAGAAATAAACTCAGCAGAAGAAAAAGCGGAACCATTATCACATACCAGGGTGAAGGGTACTCCAAACCTCGTAGTGATGCATTCGGTGAGGAACTTGATCACTACCTCGGTTGTGTTGTTTTTGCAAGGTATGGCCTCTATCCACCTCGTATAGTAATCAATAGTAGTCAAGATAAACTTATGTCTTGCAGAGGAATTCGGGTTAATCACTTCAATGAAATCTAGTGCCCACTGGGAAAATGGTCTTACCTCGTAAACAGACTGTAGTGGCATGGCTGCATAGTGTTCCCTTGGTGCAAAAACCTGTCAACTGTGACATGTCCTCACATGCTGGTGTGCCTCCTTGAATACACAGGGCCAATAATAACTAGATTAGAGAATCTGGTGTGCCAACGAATCTGTAGAACCATGACCTGTACCATGTCTCCCATGAAACTCAAAGATCACTTGCTTGGCCTCTTGATGATCAAGGCACCTCAGGTATATTCCTTTGAAGTTCCTCCTGTATAGAAAAATTTCTTTGAACATATAATGATAACTCTTTAGTCTCAGAGCTCTCCTTTGAGTTGAATTCATCCCATCCGGACATCGATTGTTAAGCATCAGGTGGACAACATCAGCATACCAGGGATCGTCGGAAAAGGATTGGGTTGTGTATTGTTGACAGACAATGTTATCACCAGCATTCACCATGGACTGAGATAAACCCATGCCCCTAACTAATTTCATGGGATGTATCTCCAAATCAAATTCTTGGAAGATATCCATCTACTTGCCTCTTCTTTCTCCTAGCTCGCTCTACATCAGCAAGGACTTCACAGTCGCATCAGGAACTACAACGACGACTTGACTTCGAAGGATGTAATGTCAGAATTTATTGATGGCCCGAACTAGCGCGAAGGCTTGCTTCTCCAGAGGTGGGTACTTGATCTCCGTGTTTTTGAATGGAGAGCTCATGAACACAATCGGTCTCTCCTCTGCCTCTTCTTGTCGTTGAGTTAATACAGCCGCACATGAATGCTCAGAGGCGAAAGAGTAAATGTAGAATGACTTGAGGTAATCGAGGTTGGCAAGCATGTGTGCTTCTGAAATGGACCACTTGACCTGCGCGAATGCGGCCTTCGCCTCCTCTGTCCACTTTGTTCTGGCCTCCTTCTTCATCATTTCATTTAATGGATTTACAATCTCTGTAAAGCTCGTGATGAACTTTCTCGCAAAGTTAATTTTCTCAAAGAAAGACTTCATTTCTTTCTTACTTCCTGGCTGGCTGATCTTCAAAATGGACTCGACTCAGTCTGGATCAATTGATATTACCCTTTCAGAGATTATATGTCCCAAAAGTTTTCCCTCTATGACTCCAAACACACATTTTTTTGGATTCAATGAGACTCCATACTGGATGCATCGTTCCAAAACCTTGACCAAGTCAGTAGCATGGTTTAATCGATCTTTGGAGAACACTGTTAGGTCATCTATGTAAACAATAATACATTTTCCAATCAGATCCTTGAAAGCTATGTCCATAGCGCACTAGAAAGTAGCTCCAACATTTATCAGGCTGAATGGAATCCTTCTATATGTGAACGTCCCCCATTTGGTAGTGAAAGCCATCTTCATCCTGTCCTCGTAGTTGACCATCACCTGATTGTATCCAGAGTAGCTGTCTAGGAAAGACATCATCTACGCTCCATTGACAATCTACAAGACTTCATCCAGAGAAGGAAGCAGATAGTTATCCTTTTCTGATGCTCTATTCATATTTCTAAAGTCAACACATAGCCTGATCTCCCCATTTTTCTTGCGGACTGGAACTAGGTTGGCTACCCATGTTGAATGGCGCACAGGGAAGATTATCCTTGCGGACAACAACTTTTGAACTTCTTTGTAGATCAATGGCTCAATCAGGGCATTGACCGGGCACTGCTTTTGTCGGAAAGGTTTAACCTCAGGCTTTAAGGGGATAGTGTGGGTCATGACAGAAGAATCAAATGTTTGGAGGTCTTGATACCCCCAGGAAATCACAGCAATATCCCTTTTTAGTGCCCTCAATATGTCTTTTATAATTGCTTCAGGGTAGGCCTTCCCTATGTAGACATTCCTTTCAAGACCCAAGTCAGCTAGGTTAATCATTTCATATTCACCTCCCTTGCCTTCAGCTGATATATTTTCTTGAGCCTTCGGATCTAAGTCAAAAATTCTCTCCAATGCCACCATTCCCTTGGGAATGCTATTAATTTTCAAATTAAGGACTCCTTCTATATCACATTCCTCAGGATTCCAATCTCCCTGATCCCTGTTGGATTCATCTATAATCTGTCCTTCAAAAACATCTGAAATTTCTAGGAGAGCAAGGATATGTTGATCATCATCAAAGACCTAGAAGTTCTTGATATTGTTAGGAACAACTGGGGTGGGCATCAGTTCTACTGAGAATCTTTTGAATTTGGAGCCTTGCATAGGCTCCAAGGTGCTTGCAGCAACAGCCAGTGAATCGGCCACTTGATTTTCTTCTCTAGGGATTAAGCTGATCCCAAATGCATCAAAGTCTTCGATCAGATTCCATACCCTGTTTCTATATGTTGCCAGCCTTTTATTGCGGTAGGTGTACTAGCTGGGCACTTGCTTGATAACAACTTCTGAATCTCCCTTGACCATCAGGGCTGTAACTTTCTTCTTGTGTGCAAACATCAGTCCCCATGCCAGAGCTTCATATTCAGCTACATTATTAGTGCACCCAAATTACAGCCTGTAAGAGGCAAAGAAAACTTTCCCTTTCGGGCTGCTTAGTACAATTCCAACACCACAACCGATTTTGGACTTAGATCCATCAAAGGTTAGGGTCCACAACTGATCAAAAGCAGGGGGTAATCCTTTTGAAGTTTTCATAGGTATTTGAATAGGATCGACCAAAGGTGAGAGTTCCTAATCCTTGGGACCAGTCACAGGGGAAGAATTCTCTAAAGATTCTCTAGGTATACTTTTCAATTTTGGCTCAGTTGTATCATCTGACCTCTGGTTATTTGTGTGGCAATCATTTGTCCCTTTTGTTGATTCCTTGAGTTTTGTTTCATTTATGAGTGTAGGGGTATCAAACAAACCTTGGGGCTGCTCTTTATCAACACGTTGATTCAGGAGTATATCTGGGGTGGGATCTATTTGAGAAATAACTCCTATTGAAGGCACCCTATCCTTGTTTAGCATTGTTGCTTCTTGGACTTCGAATAGAAAGTGGTCTGCAGCTATCTCAAAATGCCTCAGGCTATTCTTTTTAGCTTGAGGGATACAACCTAAGGTGTCCATACAGAGTTGACATGTCAATTCAGAGTGGTTTTGATAGTGTACCCTGCACCAATTTGGGAGTAAAAAACTTAATAAATCAATGTCTTCTCCTAAGACCAGTTGGTCTTGTTGCAACTTTCTAATCAGGGTCTATTGATTTTCATTAATCATGGGGTCAGGGAACTTTAGTTTTGGCATGTCCTTGGCATTGAGAACCGAGAAGGTTAGAATTTCTTCTTGTTTATAAACCCCTATTTTGGTCTCAAAGTAAGCTACCTCATTGGGACAATCGTACTCAGTGATGATATGCTTGAGGCGAGGTTCACTTTCAATCCTAATTTGATTAGGAATCCCTTTCCATGATAGCCACATATGTGAAAAGTCCAGGGAGAGATATCCCCCTAAATTTTTCATTAGATCTCGACTTAGTAGCATACCATAGGTCTCAGGGATATCAGCTACCTGAATGTCAATGTTAGTTAGGATCCTAGGATCAGATCCAACTTGGACATGTATGTTCTTTAACTCCCCCACTACATTGACCTCTATTTTGTCTAGTTGAATGACTTTCTTATTGGTTTGAATGGGGTTTAATCCTAACCTCTTGCATATGGAAAATGGCATGACATTTCCTGAAGCCCCTGAGTCCAATAAACAGTTGTGTAGGTTCTTGCCAGAAATTCTTAAGCTTAAAAGGAAAGGTGGAGTACCTACCTTGCTTCTGTATGAGGCTACATTCATGTTTGCAAGGGGTGTAACCTTGCTCTTTCCTTTTGCATTATCTGCTTGTTCTAGAGCTTTCAACACTATCTCCCTTTGAGCAGGGCACCACTTCAAAATGTCAAAATATGACAAAGAATTTTTATGTTTCTGCATCTCATAAACAATGTCAAATTCTGCGTTAAAACTTCGATTACTTTTGAAAACAGCAGAGGGATTACCCTTGTTATGGAGGTCAGATGACCCCTTTGGTGGAGAAGGATTGTTATCAACACTTTGATTTGGGGGTACCATGTGATTAGGGGGTGCTGATGTAGTAAATGGACCCTTTGATTTCTCAAGAAGTGTCCTCCTTTTGACTAAAAAGCTTGGGCATCGTATGAATCTTCCTCAGGTTCATTTTCTTCTTGTCTTGGGATTGAAAACTCCTCCTCAAAGAGCTCATAAGTCATGGCAGTATCCATTGAGTCACCTCCTTTGTTCGAATTCCCTTGGAATGTGTGGGCATCTTCATGTGCCATTTTGACAACTTTCTCCATTTGAGGGCAATTTACCTCTAAATGAGTCGCTGTATCATGTAGCCTACACCAGTTAGTCATGAAATTCAAATTGGCCACATTTGTAGTATGTGACCTTTCCTCATTTACTTGATAATTATGAGGAACTCCACCATTATTGGGCCCCGTATTCCATTGCCTGCTATTATTTGTTCTCTGGTTGTACCCTTTGTTTTGGCTTTGATAACCTCTTTGGTTGTAGTTGTTATTCTGATAAGAACCCTGGTTGTTGCTATTTTGATTAGGGTAATTGCCCTGATTCTGAGAGGGGTTTAACCTAAGCTGAGCCATGTTATTAGTGACTTGGGACAGCGTTTTCTTCAAGGTTTCTACTTCATTGGTAAGCTGAGTAGTCTTTTCACTTTCAACAGCCTTAGCAATAAGTGGCTGATCAACATGGCTAGTGGTTCCAACTTGGTTATGAAGGCTTTGGGGACCTTGAGGGACCTGTGGTTGTTGAAAAGGGTTGGGGGTCCTATTAGCAAAGAAAGGAATAGGAGGTTGAGTCTGCAATTCAGACCTAGGCCCATAGTGGGAAGGAGACATTCCTGGAACAATATTGAATAAAGGGGATGTACTAGGCGTCTGATACCCTACTAAAGGAAAACCTCCCCCCCAAACTTGGTTGAGAGTTGGTTTGTTGCTGCAACTTAATGGCTAAATGATAAACCTTGGATAGGGTATCAATATCCGCTGGCAGATAAGTTCTTTGTAAGAACAATCCCAGCAAAGGGTCTATAACCCTAAAGTATATCTGAATGGCACTGTCCTCGGTAACTAGATAGGGATCCTGCAGCCTCCTATACATTCTTTGGAACCGGGTATTGAACAAGGGTAGGGATTCACATGGCTCCTTCCTAATGGTGGTGAATTGGTGATACAAAAGGGTTGGGTCCACATAGACTCTAAACTGATTGATGAAAACATTTTCCAAATCTATCTAGGACAGAATAGAGCCTTGAGGAAGATTAAGATACCAGTTGTATGCCATGTCCCCTAAGGAATAAGGGAACAACCTGCAAACTACATCATGATGAGCTATTTGAGCTCGGGTACAAGCATCCTTGAAAGCTTGTATGTGTTCTTCAACACTCCTTGATTCACCGTGGATGTATTTAGGGCATAACTTCTCAGGGTTCTTAGGCATGTCGTGAAAACCTCCAGGGATAGTCCCCAATGGAGAGGGATTATTCTGAAAGAATGCCATTGGTGGTGGTGGTGGTTGAGCCAGCTGTTGTATGGGTTGAATTAGCTGTAATGACAATTGAGATGGATTGGATGGTGGATTGATAGGTATCCATTGAGGTATTGGTGAAAAGCCTGGTGGAGTGAGTGGAGCTAATAAAGGTGGTATGATGGTTGCCCCAGTCTTATGACTCTTGTGTTTTATTGGGGTCTTGATTTTTATCAAGGGTGATGGATTTTCAGCTGATCAAAGAACTCTATGGGACTTTTCTGGGGATGAAAACCTAGGTTTATCCAGTTTTCCCTTCTAGGCCCTCCTAGCGCCAGTTCCTGTTGATGGAAATTTTGGCACCATAACAATGCAAACAGAATATTTCTACTCTGCTTCTCCTGAAAGAGAAAGGTAACACATGGATGCCTTAGCTCCCAAGGTCTTTGTAGTTGGGTCTCAACTATGTTGATGTTACTCAGTGGTCAATACAACAGTAATATTCAAGGGGCCTGCTGCTGTTGAGCTTCTGGATTGTTTTAAGATCAAGCATGAAATAAAACCTACTCTAACAGGGGTTCTTAAAGAAATATAAAAAGATAAGTCAGAGTTTTTGAAACAGAAAAAGAACAGTAGTTCATCCAACCTTAACCAGACTTGTTAACTTCAAGGAATTTTAAACTAAAACTGCAGAACAAGATAAGCTTGTGATTGACACACAACCTCTTTCATTCACAGTGCTAATTCACATAACAAATTTTAATTACCATTTAAATAAAACATAAAACAATATTTCATTCCTTGAAGACTTCACAAATCAAATGATCAAATTAAGACAAATATCATTCAGGAACACAATAAGAAGTAGATTAAACTCTGATTGTTTCTACTATTATTAAAACAAATAAAAAATATTTACAAAGCTGGCACAATCACCAGTGTACAGAGAATCTAAAGCTCCAGATTGTTTCCAACTACACTAAGAGAACTTAGAGAATACATTACAGCCTGTACTAAAATCTTACTTCTAACCAAGAAGACAAAGAGAAGCTCTTATTACTCAGAATCAAGATGCAACTCTCTCCTTCTTCTAGCTGACTAATTCCTAACAGTCCTAACTTTCTTTTAAATCCTTCTAACAAAGCTCTGTTTTTCTTCCAAAAGTTCTAACCTTTACCAAGAGGCAAGCATGCCTTATATACAGGATGTATCAACTTGAATGTGTTGTCCCTTGCACTAGGGTTTTACAAAATATCTACTTTACTACATGAAGGTTAGCCCTCCGATATTTTGAGGAAATTCGATTGTGCATTCAATGTGAATCATTGTTGTCCATGCTGATGAAGGGTTTCTGGAAAAGATCTGTAGATCTTTTGCTGCTGCAGTATTTACTTCAAGCCTTCATTTCCATCCTTAAACTCCTTCTTAGGGTCACCTTGAATGCACCAAGATATCCCGCCATTAATACCAACTGCCTTTGTCATCAGTGGTCACCACAGCTATCCTTTTGAGTCATGGCTTTCTTCATTGAGGTGGCCTTCTACCCGCTCTAGGATTTTTTTGCGAGTTAACCACCTGTTGGAAGCACCGTCAGACCTTACCAATCTGAAACACCATCTGAGCCAATCAATCGCCACCTGTTCCCAGAAGAAATCCACCTGATCACACTTTGTTAGTCTTTCTTTCACAGGAGTGGTCAATCAGTTAAAGGCTCATCTTAGCTCTCTCTAATTGGACGATCACATTCCACGCAAGATTCTTTGGTGGTCAAAAGTGGTCTGAATGGTATTGCATGTCGGTGAGACACCATCAGTGTCTCCCTGATGCAATATTACCACTATGCAGTTATTAGCATGACACAAGACAGTTGGTAAGACACTTTGGCAAGCTACAAAAGTTATACCGAGCTCCCAAAACCTATTAGCAAGACTGCATGCTCTCGAGAAGACATCTCGGCGAACCTCAGGATTCCATGGCGATCATCATTTTCATGTCGGGGAGACTATCGCTCGTCGCTGTGACCTCATAGCGAAGTCTCCTCACTCGTATGGAGTCTCCTCGATTTCCTCGTGTCCTCGCCGAGCTCGTTCCCTTATTTTTTGGTGTGACCAAGTCCCTTCGCTAGGACATCTCCGCGAGCTCCTTTTCCTTTCAGCGAACGCGTTCATTCTCCCCAGAGGCACGTCCTATCAATGAGACATAAAGATCTCACCAAGACCTTTTAGTGATGGAATCCCCTTTTTCCAATGTCTGTTATTTCATGTCGGCAAGAGTTTCAGCGAACTCCTTTTCATTCTCGCCGAGCCCACTTTGCATCAGGAAGATCCTATCGAGTTGGCAGGACGTCATGTTGAGCCTTTGTTTTCTGTCATCGAACTCATTCTGCATCGGCGAGAGTTATCGCGACGCCAGACTCCTTGGGCGAGCCTTGTTTTTTGTCAGGGAGACCTCATGGTTTCGGGGAGACCTTACCCTGAAGTTTCTTCTCTTACCGAGCCTTCCCTTGTTATCGGCAAGACACTTCGAGGTCGCCGAGACTTCTTAGCGAGCTCCACTAGCTACGCCGATGCCTCTTTATTTCAATAAGAATTCCCTCAATAGGCGAGAGCTATGGCGACATCCATTTGTTCTCCCCGAGCTCTTTTGTTTTGGTGAAACCTTTCACCTGTGGCGAGACCTTTTGCCGATCTCTTTCCCTCTTGCCGAGCTTCCTCCATGTCGCTGAGACATTCTTCAGTCGTCAGGACTTTACACCAACCAAAGCTTCCTTGCACTGAACTCTGTTGTTGCCAAGACCTTCTTGGGTTGGCAGGACATCGTACTGAACCCGTTGCATTCCCTTCGAGTCACCTCGAGTTAGAGCCTTTCAGCGTGACTTCCTTGTTCAGCAAGACACTTTGCCGAAGGAATCATCCTTTAGCGATCCTTTCCTTTCAGGAAGACCCTTTTCTAGTCATACCGACATGTATTCTTTTGTTTCACACATGTCGCTGTAACCTCACCACTTCGGTCAGACATTATGCCGAAGGTTTTACCCTTTGCTGACCTTAGACCTTTGGTGGGACCCTTCCGTGTCGGTAAGACTCCTGGCGAAATCAATTTTGTGTCACCAATACTTCCTTGTGGTCATACCGATAGATCCCCCTCCTTATGCCTTGTCAGCATGACCAAATGTACTTGCCGAGACCTCCCTCCGAAGGAAAGTCTCTCGCCAAAAGGTATAACTTTTATCGGGGTCGGTGAGACATAGAGAAGTCGTCGGGACCTCTTGGCGAGGAGAAATCTCTTGCCGAAGTGCTTTGCTTTGCCGACTATCGGTGAGACTTAAAACCTTCGCCAAGACCTTTTGGCGAAGAAGGTGGCTCTTGCCAAAGTGAAATCTTTTCCTACCGATAGAAAACTCCTAGTCGCCATGACTTTGATTGATGTCATGCCGATAGTTGTCTTCACATGAATTTTGCTCCCTGTGATATCTCTGGGGTCTTGCCGATTTTTGTCTTAGCTAATTTTTAAGACCAACTGGATTGAGGAATGCCTTCCAACCGAGCCCCAGCTAAGAAATATCATCAAGTGTAGGATTTAACCCTGCAAAAAGGAAGGTCTGCATTAGTCCTTAATAGAAAATAAGACATATTATAATAAAATCACCATTGCTTACAATTATTTTAGTGAATTCTTAACAAGAAGGAAAACCAATTTAGGTTGAGACAGAACCAAGATTAAATCAGATAGATCAAAAGTCAAAATCAGAAGGAAAAAACACAAGAATTCCAAAGAGGAAAGCAAGTAACCGGAAGCAAAGAAACCAAAAGAAAAAGGGGGACCCATTTTGATCCAGATGAAAGTGGGGTGGTTATGCAAGGCATAACACACTCCAACTGTCATGTAAGAGTATACTTTCTCTTCTTCTCCACTGCTTTTTTTAGCCATCCTAGGGAGGCTACTACTAGACTAGAATCTTCTTTTCCAGTAATAGTATCTTTAGGAGCGGTAGGAGTGAAAGGTGGATTATCAAGTGGAGAAGAGGGAATTTCAGAGTCTTCAGACATAGGAGGAAAGATATTATCTTCAGCAAACTGTTTAAAGATAACTTCAGAATTTACAGCCACAAGTTGAAGTTTTTCTTGATTGGTATTCTTCTTAGGGGTAGGAGAAAGCACACTGTCTTGTTCACAGATGCTCTTCAACTTGACTGTTTCTTGTGGCCTATCACCATCACCTCCTGATTGATGATTTGCACTAGATGACCTAACAAAGGGTTTCCCCGATGATACACTTGCACCAGATGCTTGCGTAGACCCCTGTTCATTCTTCTGTGATGACTTCAGCTCCTGAACAGGACCAACAACTTGCCGCCAATTCCCATCCAACCAGTCTTGGGTTCTTTTAAGCACTGGGGCAGCACACACCCTCATATCTAAAATTTCACTTTGGTTCCAATCAATCCTAGGGTGGGATTTATTAGGTAATTTTTCATATCCAGGATCTAAGATTGTTGAATCCTCATCTACATTTTCAGGAATGTCAAATTGAAGATCAAAAGCATGTATCTGTTTTAGCGTTAGCCTCGTATAATCTCTTCTCAAAACTTCATTCTCATCGAAACAATCTTCCCAGAAATCTTCGATAGATGGGTGATGCTGATATGAGCTCCCTCCATAGAGATTCTGCTTCACAAAACTCTTATTGTCAAAATTATCTCTCATAGACAAATTCTGGAGATTATATTCCTTGAGAAGTCCTTCAGCTCTCCTGTCCATCTTGTTTGTTTTGCATAAAAATGAAGGGGTCTCCAATGGGAAGGAATACCCTCGTTTCCCCATGTTCGTATACTTAATATTAACCATTGCCATTTGTCGACAAACTTCCAGAAATATCATTAAATCTTCAAGATACTGAGGTAATTTCAATGGGGCTTTCTCAAAACCCCCTATTCTCGGATAGGAAAACTTATCAAATTGGATATAAAAACTCCCATTTTTGATACAAGAGAAATGGATTTAGGGGAAAGGTGCATTTTTGGATTTCCATCCAGCTTCCTCACGACCTCCATTAAAAATGCATCATTAACACGAAAAAAATCATCCATTCCAAATTTTTTAGTGAACTGAGGAAAGCGTTTATACACAGGCATATCAGAAGCTGGGGTTCCTTGCGGCTCCAACCCTGGACAAAAGGACCTCTGACTACCTACAATGTAGGTCAAGAAAGAACACATACAAAAAGTAGTAGTCTTATGGAAATTAATTAATTGCTCATTCAAATGGAAGCAAATAGCTTCAACCCAGTCAATGAAAATGTTCTCATCACAAACTGTCAAGATAAACCGGTATATCCAATCCTCAAATAACTCAACTTGTTTATTCCCAACAATGCAGTGCAATAAAGCAATAGCATCTGCAATTTCTCCCTTAAAATGTAATCTTTTGAGTTTATTTGGCAGTTGCAACTTACCTTTCCTTTTAGTCTTCAGCCAAGTTTTGGCCATGGAGTGCTTACACCAGTATTTATTCGCTTCAAAAAATTCACCTGCCACTGCGACAGACATGTCTTCTAGAGGTTCCCTTTCTGGAATCCCCAGCGCTCAGGAAACAACTTCAGGAGAAATTTATGCAATTACAGTCCCGTCCACGGCTTTAATTTCCCATGTCTATGGAATGTACCTTCTCGCACATGCACTTATCAGGTCCACACTCAACACAGCTTCCAGAAACCCTCCAACCTAAGCTAGCCCATTTTCTAAGAGTTTTATATCCAACTCAGACTAATCGTCTCTCTCCAGGCGCGCCCAAAATTCTTCTAACTTAAAAGGTCCTAGCTCTGTATCCCTTACGCCAACCGTACGTTCACTCTACATGAGCACAAAATGAAAATTCATGAAGAAAGAATGTTTGCACCTCAAAAGTACTAGCCTTGGCAAAGAACAAGAATGCAGGCTAAATGTCTGAGTAAAAAGAATGTTTGCACTTGAGAAAAGAATGAGAATGCAAGCTAGATGTCTGAGTAAAACTTCGCCACACACTTATGTCATTATTTTTGATAGGACGTGCATTGAATGCGGCATTCAATTTCCTTCCTTGAAAAGATAGCCTTGAAACATGCATGCTTTTGGAAATTCCTCAAAAGACAACTCTAGTTTAGTCCGTATAGAAGTCCATAATGTCGTGTGGTCACTGAAACTAGGAACCTTAGAACCAAAGTCTGAAGTTTCAAAGTTTTCGAAACCTCTGACCCACCGACTACAAAGATGACCAAGGTCCAAGAAACTAGAAAGACTTGTAAGTTTGCAACTCAACAAAGTGAACGAACTCGGGGAATCGAGAAGTTATGAAAATTCATAAGTCTGTGACAAGGTTATAAATTATAAAACTCTGATGACTAGCGACCGATAAGGTTATAAATTATAAATCTCTAAGGACTAGCGACTAAGGTTAGGAAAAGCACCAAAAACGTGACTTTGAGTGATAGTAACCACAACATGTCATTAATCTTCTTTGTCATTATGCATTGATGCATGTTTTAATTCTGGATCTAGTTTAATGAACCAGTTAAAGTACCTTGATTAAAGCATGAATTCATATAAATGTTTAGTGGTTCTGATAAGTAGTACTAGTCATGGAGATTGAGTATCGATTAGTGAATTGTAATGCAATTTAACTAAGATTATGGATGCCTGGAATTAAAGTCACCTTATAGTTCATATTTTAATTGTGTTAAAAGTAAAACTTGAACATGTACTAAGCAATTCATCACTCAGCTCAATGCTTAATAACATATTAGCAATAGTCTTAGTAGCATATACAACAATGAACATCAACAATCGTTTGAAGTGTATCTAGTAGTTGAAACCACTATCAAAATTTTTCTTCAAATGAAAAAATAAATAATATAGATAATTTATTATTTAACATCGACACATTACTAAAGTCTGAGTTGGAACAAAGAAAACTCTACACAGAGCTGAGTTAGAACTTGGAAACCCATATTATGAAAAATCAAATCACTGCAACACCTTTTCTAGCAACTTCCACTATTTAGGTGGTGGAATTGTCATTTCTTCTAACTGATGTTGTTTGACTTGAAGATTTGTTAACAATTCATTATTCAAATTGGAACCTGTCTTGCATTCTTCAGTCAATTTTACATTCAAGGTTAGCAATGGTTTGATAGAATCCAAGTAGTTCGCCACATCTGGGTTCTGAGGAAACTGGCCCAAATCAATCTTCATTGCATCCTCCATCTTCTTTCTGAAATCATTCTTTCCAATGAATCGCTCATTTGTCTCAAAAACCTCTGGCAAACCAAGTTTTGTGAAGTTCCTTACCTTTTCATCCACCTTCTTCATCCTGTCTGCAACCAAATTCAAATATTCCTTTGTTTCACGCATTCTCAAACACTTTTCAATGATAGATGACAACGTCATTGATGTAGCAAGCCAATTAGTAATCCCTTTTGATTTCAAAACATTGTCAAGGTGGCTTTGTAGACTATTTGTTGAATTTCTTTTGCAAATTTCTCTAATGCCAACACATTTTTGTTGTCCACTAAATATTTAATGAGCTTCTTATGATGTTGTCTGATAGCATCAGTCAATTGAAACATGTCACACAAATGATCAATCCTCTACATTATTTCATCCCAGATATTTTGTTTCATATGGATCATTGTCTCTCTACAAAATGCAGATAACTTATTTTGACAAGTCTCAATTTCATTTTTTTCTTCCATCACCTCTGCCACCAATCTTTCATTTCTTTTTCTCTCCTTCTCCAATTTTTGTTCCCACTGTGCATTTCCATTCGCAATGCTTACTCTTAGTTTTTCTGAAGTGGATTTTTCCTCATCATATTTCTTGTTGCTCTCATCTAGCCTATTCTTCAGTTCATTCACTATAGTTTCATTCTGCTTATCCTCTTTGCTTGTTGATGCAGAGGAATTTTTTTTTTCTTTTTTCTAATTCATTGCTCTTGTTATCTGTTGCTTTCCTCTTTGCTTTCTCATTTGCTAGGTCTGCCTGTAACTTTTTAATTTGAGTATGCAACCTTTTTTTCTCTCTATCTTGCTTTAGCAATGATGTGTACACCAATTCATTATTCTTCTTTGATACATTAATTTTGTCATTATTTCTAAGTCCAAAAAAATCCAATTGAATATTGCTCACCTGGAATTCAGATTGAGCCATCTGATTTGCTGGTTTGTCTTGAACTGTGGGAACAAGAAATGTGTACTCCATGATTTCTTTATTTGTGTCAAATGTGGGTAATACCATGGTTGTGGCAAGCTCTGAAGTTACGGCAAATGCACTCTCCATCAGTTGCTTCTTTTCTTTTTTATTCATGTCTGATTTCTTTTTAAACTCTTCAATGTAATCAAAACCTAGGGACACAAGAACAATGGAATGCTTGAATGGAAAAGGAATAGGAGTAGTAGTACTTGCAGTTGCCAATGATGTCGCAGCCAGACTAACCGGCACTGGGGGGGTGCCTGCAAATAACTCCTTTGTGGTGGATCCACTGGTAGTGTGACTTGGACCTGTCAAAATCCTTTGCCTCTTCTATATGCCTTGATCACCTGGTGTTTCCGTGGTATATTGTATTGTTGTCCTCTTGTGTGTAGTTTGTTGTTGTAGCACATGTTGACCACTACTAGTACTACTACCCATACCATCGCCACCAGAGGCATGTCCTAGTTGTGATTGTGTCTGACCATGAGTATGAGGATTTGAAGCTCTAACAAATTGTCTTGTATGCCCTAGGTCTACTTTTTCACCTCCAATCCCAAGGCCAGAAAAATCACTTGCTTTTTCTATGCTCTACATCTATTACCGTCCAAGCGCCTTGTTTTTGGGATCCCAAAGGACCACCTTCATAACCCATTTTTTCAGCTATAACTACTCCAATAGTATATGCTTCTTTTGTGGCCTCACTTAAACCAAGTTTGAAATTGACATGGCTTCCTTCTTCCCTATCATCATTAGATTCATGACCACTTTCTTTATCTTCTTGTTCATCTGGATGCTCTATATTCTACAATTTTCTAAACTCACTGTCTTCTTCATTATCTCCATACTTTGCAAGAGTCTTGGTTCACCTAGCTCCTTCCTCATAGACCAAAAGGTGGTAATTTTTTATCGTGACCAATTTTTTTCTGTAACTTCCTACTCTAGAGAACCTGGCATTTTTACTCTACTACATGGTTTAGCACTTTTTTGATAAAGAATGTTGTACCTCCTAATTGTCTTTCGATGCAATGCCGTAATTTCTGCTAACAATTTCTCAAAAGAAATAGCATTCTCAGCAACACTTTTCTCCATTGCAATTTTGACCTCATCCCAAGAATCCTTGTTTCTCAAGTTTTCGAGCAAGGGTTTACTTTCATGTTGAATTCTACTTGTAACATTCTTATTGAGCACAATCATTGATTTAATGGTGTCACATGGATCATACTGCCAGTAACAGATAGCATCAAAATAAAAAAAAATCAAAATATTATGTGCCACACTAAATGCTTTTCTCTCGAATGTGATCCCTCCACATGAAAAAGGTAAAGAAGGAAATAAGGTCTTCTTTTGCTGACTGGTAAAGTGCAGTTCATCAGTACTCTGCATCTGCCTTACATATTCCAAAGAAAAAACCTTTTCTGTCACATGTATTGGAAGTTTGTATGGCTGTACTCCCGATCCATAAAATCTTAGCACATTATATTCTTCCATTAAGTAACAATCAGCCAATTGTATTTCTTTTCCTAGTTGAATGTAATTTCTACATGACATAGGCAATCTAGGCATTGGAGTATTTGTAATTGCTTGATGCAATGGAGCCAAAAAGTAGTCCAAAAAATGACTGTAGTTCCTTTGAGAATCATGCATCCTTATAACAGTGGTCCATTCATATATTGGAGCCATTTTATTTTCCTCAGGATTACTATAGGGCCGAATCTGAAGCTTGTTGGTTTGAAACATTCCTCTAAATTTCAATAGAAAAATATAGCACAAGTAGGTTGTGAACCTAAATTTCTTGGTGGAACCTCCTTTAATTATTAAAAAATTGTTTATGCATGGATTCTACAATGTGCTCAATAAATTTATATTTGACATGTTGAACACCATAATGGATATTATACATCATTTCAAAGAGGCATGCACCCACTTCCAAATTGCTATCTAGTCCGAGGAAAAATGCTAGCATGGAAATAGTATCCTGAACCCATGGTTTAAAAATTTCCAAATCATAAGGAGGCTTATGGTCACCTTTCAATATGTTTGTATCCTGAACTATTTTGTTTAAGAAATATTTTTTCTCCATTTCAGCCACTGCTTCATAATCACTAGCAAGCTTTTCTAGGTCAATGTGGACATTTCCAAATTATTCGATTGTAAACCCCAACACTTTTCCAAGTTCTTTTGAATTAATGGATAACAATTCTTCTTTGCTATCTTTATTAACAATTGCTCTTTTGTTATCATCATAATTTTGGGCATAGACCATGATAAATTCAGGGCAAGGGAAAACCTCATGTAACATCATACACCCTAATCCGGTTACCCACGATGCACTGATACTATTAACTTGCATTTTCTTTGAGGCCTTATTCTCAGATGAAAATCTAAGTTCTGAGGTATGCCTACCATAGGTTTCAGGATCATAAATATCATGGTATTCATCAATGAAACCTGGGGTTTTAAGCAATTTTGCATAATGTATTTTTTTATCTAACATTGCTCTAGTGGTACTGTTGGTAGACATGCTTATACAATGTGAAACTGTGAATTCCCTATTAGTCCTTAATTTTTCTTAATTCTTAAGTCTCTTAGCCCTAAACCCAAACTTCAAAGTTTGACAAAATAAGATTTTAAGAAATGTTAAATGATGAAATGTAGCCACAAGAATTCTTTCACTTACCCGACTTTTTATTCTTGGAAAGATTAATGCTGACAGTCATGGAAACTGGGTTTCTGGAATGGCTTTGTCAGAAGTGGAATTGTGGAACCTAGAACAGGGTGGTGCCATGGTGTACTGCAATGAGCAAACTGAAGACTAAAATCTCCTCATGTGCTGACCCTCTCACTTAAAAATAAAATCACTTAGCAATATAAACTGAAAGTGCTTTTTTTAGTCCTATATTAACAACAAATTCTATAGAATCTAAAGCGTTGATCTTTGTAAATCTAACGGTTATAGGGTGATTCTGGACGTTTAGGTTTGCAACCCTAGTGCTTCATGCATTTCATTTCGGAATGCAACTACAACCATACATCAAATGTTCATCGAACGACTGAGTAATTTATGATATATATTATAAATAGTAAACATGTGTTTTAAAGTTTTTTAAAACCTTTAATGCACTAGCATTCACATCAACACCTTTATAAAATGAATTACAATGTCACATTAAAAGCACAACCATTAATAGCACAGTAACACTTAATGCTGCAAAGGACTTAATAAAAGGAATTGCAATGTCACATAATCACATGAATAGCACAACCATTTATTTTTATTACAACTGAATGACAATTGTCAATTTCACATTATTACATAGTGCAAATACAAATGTATACGCAAGCGCCAAGCTTCTGTCATGGTCTCTGAGTCCTGACTCTCTGTCGTCTGAAAATAAATGCATGGAGGGGGGCCACCGCCAATCATGGTTTCTGAAAAATATGCATGGGGAAAGGGGAGAAAATCAAACGGGGGAAATTGGAGCTGTCAAAGATACAAAAAGTACTTATCCCCTTTGAAAATTAGAGTCATGCAGAGGATGAGGGGTTGTAAAACTACTCCCATCTTCTACTTGCTGCTTCCATGCACTTGGAGAGCACTTATCTCCATCAGAGCTCCCCATCCTGGCTCAAAACCTATCTAAGAAGTCTGGTCAACCAAATTAAATTCTTTCCAATTCCACCCATTCTGAACTTGAAGGGAATTGGTCTTTTACTCTGTAACTCATAACTGCAGGAAGGAGAATTTAGAGTATCCCCAATAATACCAGATCATATTCTTCATGAATCCTTATTAACCCTACAAAATGAAAACCCTTATGACAATTCAAACATTGCACTCGAGAGTCAATAGTATAGCCTTTAGCCTTCAATGAATTATTTCAGTTGTGCTCACAATCCTTATTTATGGGCCAAGTTTCCAACAGTGCCGCCAATAGTGCCACTACCAACCTGGTCCCTGTGTACACCTCACACGTGTCACGTGTGAGGTTGGGTTACTATAGTGATAATCGTGATTCACGCAAACCAAAAAACCAACTTAATTGATTCGAGTACTTAACTTTAGTATTTGTATTGCTTTATGTTTTACTTTTAAGTTTTAAATCTACATGCAATGCCAATTATTTCATAAATAGATAATTTCTTAAAGGAAAAAAACTGATATGAATAGATTCATCAATTGCTTTTCTATGCTTTTTAATAGCACAATTGCTATGATTTCATCAATTGCTTTTTAATAGCACAACCATTTATTTTATTGCAACTGAATGATAATGTCACATTATTACATAGTACAAATACAAATGTAGGCGCAAGCGCCAAGCTTCTGCTGGACCGCTGGTGAAAATGTAAATGTGATACATCATTACATGTGTGTCTGAAAATAAGTGGATTATGGGACTTGTCGGGTCAACCATGAGCTCTGAAAATAAACACATGGGACTTGTCGAGTTAGCCATGGGCTCTAAAAATAAACACATGGGACTTGCCTGGGGAATCATGCTGGGGAACTAGGAGCTGTGAAGAAACAAAATGTGCTTAGCCCCTTTCAGAACTGGACTCATGCAGAAGATGAGGGGTTGTAAAATTGCTCCCATGCAGAAGATGAGCACTAAAAATAAATTCATGGGGCCTGCCTGGTAAGCCATGGTGTCTTAAAATAAATGCAAGACTCTCCTGTCCAACCATGCAGACGATGAGGGGTAGTAAAACTGCTCCCATGTAGAAGATGGGCACTGAAAATAAATGCATGGGAATTGCCTGGGCAATCATGCAAACTATGATGGGTAGTAAAATTGCTCCCATCTTCTACTTGCAGCTTCCATGCACTGGGATAGCACTTATCTCCATCAAAGCTCCTAATCCTGGTTCAAAACCTGTCTGAGAAGTCAGGTGAACCAAATCAACTTCTTTCCAATTCCACCCATTCTGAACTTGAAGCCTAAACGAAATTGGTCGTTGAATCTGTGACTACATAACTGCAGGCAGGAGAATTTAGAGTATCCCCAATAATGCCACATGATCTTCTTCCTGAATCCTTATTAACCCTACAAAATGAAAACCTTTACGACAATTCTAACATTGCACTCAACTGTAAGGCCTTTAGCCTTCAACGAATGATTTTAGTTGTGCTCACTAGTCACTATCCTTATTTAGTTATTTCTGCCGCCAATAGTGCCACTACCAGCCTGGTTCCTATGTACACCTCACACCTGTCACGTCTACCGTATAATCATGATTGATAATGGTGATTCGTAGCTCGCGCAAACCAAAAAACCAACTTAATCAATTTTTGTAACAGTAACTTAAGCCTTACATGTACAATTAAAATGTTTAATTTGATTGACGTCTGGCTGCACGAAAATTTGAAAACTATATCTCAAGCTGACAAGTGACAAGCTATCAAAATCACCAGACTCCAGTGTCACTCGAACGATATTCAAATTATGAAAATTTGAAATATTTACAAATCTTGTTTCATTAAAGCTACGACTCATGAGTTTTCCAATCAATCGCTTGAGATGTTCATATGGCATTAATCGCCGCCAGCAGTATGACTACCACATGTTCTTCAAAAAGATTGAGAATTTCAATTAAATGAAATGTAATACACCGAGTCATTGAAAAGAGCGAAATGAGCCTTGATCTCACCACGTTTTTCATATAGCATTAATCGCCGCGAGCAGTACGACTACCACATGTTCTTCAAAAAGATTGAGAATTTCAATTAAATGAAATGTAATACA